>BLKR01007906.1:0-29334 GCA_011170035.1 Teleogryllus occipitalis
GATCAACGAATTGATTGATCTTCTTTTGAGGTTCGTTGTCTTTGTGGCGAAGTGTGTTCTGGATTACTTAACTATTATCCTATGGAGTATGTGGTGGCGGAGGTGGTGTAAGGGCTACTGACAAGGGCAAGTAGCGAGAAGAACAGCAAAGCAGAATTTTTCCCAAAGTTCACCAGTAAATTCATTCGACATCTGCTAGTCCTGGCGAAACTTTTCGCGTATTAAAAACCTAGACTGAGTGTATATTTCCGATATTGAAGGATCACGGGCACATTGTTTATTTTCTACAGCCTTTCGTTGATTCAAGAAAAATCCATAAAATCTATCCTGAATTACTTCTTTACAATTTATTCGCCCCACAAAAGATACTTGAACGCCGAAAATCTCCACGACATTTACGAATTAAAAATGCCTTCCGAGTAGCGAGAATATCTCACTGTATAATGGAAAAGTCGGTCCTCTGTACATAGAATCTGACGGTACCTTGGATAATACTCGATATACAGAAACTCCGGTGTTTCAGATTTCCTCATACAGTTTCAAGATTTTTGAAAATTTTTCGCAGTTTTTCATTGTAGTCGAAACTGTACGACGCTGGTAGTCCACACTTCGGCGCTCCAAGTTTTTTTTTCACACCACTGTCAATATCTTTGATGATGTTCACTTTTTCTGCAATATTAAGGGATTTTCTATTCTACATTTCGAACTTTTCTTAGAAATAACATCGTACACCATTACAAGAAGGGGCACGCGATTGACCTTTAGATCGCTTTGACGTACGCATTCCCACAATTGACATGTTTGCTCGGAGGGGAGAGGAGGAGTGAGTTTACGTTCATGAGAAACCTGGGAACTGGACGCAGAAAACGCGTGGGCGTTTTATAAACATTAATTCAATTATACAACCGCCCAGAAGAAATTTATATTTCCGCTTTCGTAATACTCACCGTCCAAATTAAACAATACTATGTTTTAGAAACGTAATTCGTAGTATGTACAGTACATTTTTATTTTATAGAAAAAATAGTCGTCAGAAAATAATTTCAATGTATAAAAATAATTTCGAAAATATAGAAACGTTTTAAACGGAATTTTCAAGAGACCAAAAAATTCGATGTATAGAGAATTCTGATATAGAGGTCCGCCTGTATATGTAAGCACTGTGGGCCACACGATACCAATGCGATCGGCGATGGCCACACGACACCACTACCAGAAGGTGCTGCTTATTGTGTCGGTTTATATTAGAATCGAATGGCGTATTTTGACTAGCAGGGCTGAGAACACCCGAATATTTGCAAGTTCACACATTTTTAAATTCAATATTTATGGTTTTAATCAAATATTGTATGTATTTTTCTGAAGGACCCTTCGTGGGTATCTTTAGTTGTTAGTTTCCAATATTATTGTCTTCAAACATTGTACATGTACATGTATGTATGATGAAATGTAGTTAAAAATTGATACTATGTAACATAAAAACCCTTGAAATACATAATAATTATCGAACGAGGATAATAAAAGCTATTAAGAAAAAACAAAACAAAATGAGTACTTGCTATTCGGACAGCTGACCAGCAGAGGCCCATCGCCCGCAGCTGAATACGAAGCGCTGCGTCGGCTGAGTCACGGAAAGTGGTGTTGGCCCCCGTAGGACGCTCTCTGATTAGCCATTCCTTTGCTTTACTCTCGCTACTTTATGGCAGTTTCTAAGAAGTTTTTACACTGATTTCAATAAAATATGTTTATGTTTTGACGAATTATTTAACTTTTCTCTGAAACACTTAAAATGTAATAATTTTATTATTTGACTTGCACATCGCAGTATTTACTGAGTGCAGGATGCCTCGTTGCTGCCGTACATATTTTTTTCATTGCCTGAAGCTAGTGAAATTCAACATTTTATGAAGCTAAAATAGTTATGATCAAAAATGGAATCAAGAATGGATTCAAAAACTTATAAATAATATATCTTCAAATGTAAATGTATACTTCTTTCCTATACGTCACACAGTTTTTAAACTGTTTTTTATGGTGATCAAAAAATATTCCAGCGCAACTATAACCGCGCGATTTTTGAGTGTAGGTTCCGCCTAAGAAAAAAGTAAGAGAGTCTGCTCCATGTCATATTATTTACGGCATGGAAAAAATTCTCAAGCATGAAAACATCTTTGACCAAAATTGGGATGAGACTGCTAAATACGTACTAATATAGTACATGTTCCTGGCCAGTTTGCATTGTGGCCAAATGCCTGTCTACTATGAAGCGTAATGAATTCATTAACAAAATTAATCAGTGGGTAAGAGATCATCAGGTCTTTCTCATTGAGACAATTCTTAACAACAACAACAATGGCTTACTCCATTTAGACGATGATCTTCAGTTCAGTTGTGTATGTGAAGGAATCGAGTACATAACAAGACCTAGTTAAATATGTATTTTACATGTGTAAGTGTGCAAAGTCAAGAGGGAAAGGAAACTACTAGTTTTTGGTATAACAGTACGTGTTCCATAATTATATCATTAATTTCGTGGAATGTCATAACTTATTCAAAGTAGAAACGTTTAAAGATAATGTTAGTATGTCATGTGTCTGTGAATGACAAGCTGAAAATCTCTTTTGGTGAACGGATCGGCTTCGTGTTTGGATAAAGTACAACATAGGATGTTGATGGGGGGGGGGAGATTCTCAATTCTTATTGTAAATAAACACAACACATTTCATAAAATTTCATCCAATAAAATATTTACAAAACTATGTTTTGTCTGTTGGATCCTAGGTATAACAAAGTTAAACCATCTACGCCCTCCCGCTTCCCTACACGTCCTCCATGAAACTCTCTCACGAGAGCTGCGTTTTCTAAAGTTCATCCTGACACACGCCTCTCGTCGCCTCCGCAGCTTGTTGCCCGATCGTCCGTCTCCGCCTTGCGCAGCTCGGTGTAATATTAGAACCACTACGAGAGGTCTGCACGATCCAACGTAAGCAACTTGACAATATGAGCCTCCAAACATACTGGCAGCGTGAGGAAAGCTTCTATTTTTCCTCAAAGAGCAAATGTTGAAGGGAATTACTTTAGGCTAAAGTGTCCAAAATTCTGTTCATTTCTACTTTTTCGATTATGCACCAAACGTCGAGGCTAGTAGTCGTATCTAGTACAAACTATATTTTTAATAAATATATAAACATTTGCACGATGAATTATTTGTAGCACGAATTATTCTTTGTTTTAAATGTTAATAAATAAAATAAAAGACGAAGCCCATTATAGACAGTGGTTAGATATTGCGGCAGTTCTGAGCTAGAAAAAATAGATTTGTATGAAATAATTTCGGTTCACTCTCAAACGACAATAAGATGCTGCAACTGCTCTCGCTCAGGTGCTTCGGAGATTGAATTTCTTACCAGCCAGGCCAGCGCATTCCGAATCTCCTCGCAACGGCAGAGTGCACTTTCTCCGTTTCTCTATCGAACCTCGCCGCCGCTTCCACTTTTCTTTAACCTTTGATCTTTCCACGAGCCTTTCGTACAACAACCACGTGTTTTATCTGCAACCCGTGTTTTTCATTGTCTCTCCTCCGCTTTTCCCTTTTCCGCCATCTTCATTTATCATCCGGTGCCTCTCGGAGGCGACACCATTTGTTTAGCGCAGGCCTATCTTCCCGCGAGCGGCGGCGGTGGCGGCGGCGGAGGCGGTTCGCAAAGCGCAAATCCGAGAGAAAGACGAGCCGTAAACGGGGACGGCACCGGGCGCAAGAATCGTTGTTTGTGCACGGGGCACACCGCAGCCGCAGTGTCGCGGAGATGGGTGGTGCTTTATGTGCGCGGGGATGGCGGGGGCGGGGCCGCCAGTGTGTGCTCCTTCCTGAGGCCGTGCGTCAGCGCGGGCGCCGCCCCCCCCCCGATGACCCCCTTCGCGCGGGGGCGTAATTCACGCAGGCGGAGGCGGGGGAGACGGGAGGGCGGGCGGAAGGGCTGGCAGGGGAGGAAAGGGGGAGGAAAGGGGGAGGAAAGGGGGAAAGGGCGAGGAGGACGGGGGCGCGCAGTCCGGCGGTGGGCGCGGGTATCGGAGGTGCCGCCCGCCACAGCCGCCGCCGCCGCCGCCGGGTTTCGAGAGCGTCGTTTATCTCCCGAGGGCGGGGGGGGGCGTGGCGAGGGAAAAGCAGGGTCGCGCGCGGGCGAGCCGAGGTGCAGGGCGCCTCGTGACGGGCAGAGGTAGACCGTGACCGTGATGTGGGGAAGTGGGGAATAACGGGACACGGCTCAGCAGCGCATGCCCCGGTAATGCGAGTCGAGAAGAAAGAGTGAGGGTGGTTGAGAGGAACAAAATACCTTGAAAGTGGAAAAATAGAGAAAAGTATGAGGTAAATTAGAATGTCTTAAAAATGAATTAACATAGAGGTAGTCAGGAGGCTTTGAATCTATACGCCTCTCGTGAAATGAAATGTTCATTGCTTTTAAAATGAATAAATAAAAAAAATCATGCGCATTATAGTGATATTAGATTATTCGTTGATATTTCAGAAGTTCTATGCCACAGAAAATGTACCTATGTAAAATAATTTCGGTTGGTTCTCAAAAGATAATAACACAATAAGAACGTGACATTGGTTATGTAAAATGAAATTATGCTTAAACAAATTCAGGTTATCAAAAAATGAATGCGACTGTAAACGATGAAACATGAAAATACCGTATAACTTGAAATGGAGGGCAGTGGTATACTCCGAAGAGGCGAGAAGTCAATAAATAAGGCGATATGACGAGAGAATGGGAAAAGGAAAAAGAAAAATAACAACCTGTGCGTCCAACGGAATTGTCCAAAGAAAGTAGCGAGTTGGGCTGGCAGCCGGGGGCGGGGCCGCAGGGGGGGGCTGCGGTGCCGGCTGATATCGACGCGGCCGCCGCGCGTGACAAAGCCCCCTACATCCGCCCGCCCGAGCGTGGCCGCTCATCCCCCTGCGATTTCTGGTTCCCTCGCTCGACCCTTTTTTTTCTCTACCTACGCATCCCTTGAGCCATATCCACAAACCATTGTTGTGTGCGGAACTCCATTTATAACTTGGGTCGCCGGAAACACTCCTCCTTCTCTCGCGCGCACGACTTAGTACAGAATGCTGTGAAATTATTCGTTCGTGCTTCACGGACTTCCATGCGAAAGGGCGGTAGTACGTCAGGATTCGGGAAGGTGAGATGACGCGCGGGGGAAAATTCCTTTTGTGCTGCCATTTCATTTTCTCCTTTGGTCTCTTCTGGTTATGAATTCCCTCCGGAAACAAGAGTAAAAATCCTTCTTTTGTAAAATGTACCGTTCCTCTCTTATTTCTGTAATTACTTATTACCTCTGATAAATTAGTTCTGATACCACTACAAGTTCAACATTAGTTCCCATTAATTAGATATCTGGGAGAAGGAGTTGATAAAAAAGTAAATATTGTGTCCGCAAAATTCTGCAGTATTGACTCTGAAAAAGTTTAACAATTTTCTACTAAAGTGGAAGAAATATAAATTCTATTAAACTTTTATAGAACAAAATCTGATAAATCTAATCAAATTTAGAGAACGAGTGAAACTGTTATGTAAGCTGCGGAATTTGCATATTTGTTTTTTCTCCTTTTAAAGAAATACATCTTGATCATAAATTCATTTCATTTTTTGGACTCAATACATATAATCTTATTGTGCATATTTAGCATATTTTTACTATTGAGTATACTTTCACTTTAACAGTATGTAATGGCGTAGTGATGTATGAGATGGCATGATGATCAAATGGAGAAGATTTAGAAATTCTGAAAAATACAATCACTAGTCACTGGGTTTTATTTTTACGAAGATCAGTACTTGTATGTTGTAGGAAACTGCGGCCAGGAAATCTGCTTTTCACTTACAAACGTAATTTACTAAATGTTATTACAATGAGTGAATTTTTTTTGAAAAATGATACGTCTTTCAGACTGTTTCTGTACATTGCGTTTGGATGAACTTTCACTCGTGTTTTCTCGAAGAGGAAATGTAGAATGATTTCAAAAGACCGAGTACAACTCACACAAGGAAATAATGAATAAATGACGTCATATAGTTCATTCTATTAATTTTATGATTTTTTTAAAGTTTTAATGTACTGCACATATATGTATTATACTATAAAACCTGTTTATTATAGTGGTAAAATATCTTAAGCCAACTACCTTTAATTTAAAACAAAAATCGCGGAATTTGGTTGTCTAGAAAGCTCAAAGCGCTTCTCTTAAAAAAACCCTTAGTGTTTTAAATATAAAGATATTTGTAAATTTTTAAACGCTCGATATTTTAGTAAAATCGGACATACCCCACACTTATAAATGGATTTTGTTCTATTTGGGCAAAAAAATTAATTAAACTATTTTCTAGAAAATTTTGAAAATGTTACAGGAGATTCATATAAAGTACGCCCAAAATTAAAATGTCTCAGAGATACTCGAAACGATATAACTAGATCTTACTCCTGACGTATTTACCAAGTTTCAAATGAAAAACTTTTAATCTAACAGTTATGCGTGGCGCATCCGTCTATCCATCAATCTATCAATGATCTGTACAGTACATAGAGGCAGAAATCCCTATTTTTGGGTACAAAATTGTATGTATCTCCGCTGCACCAATCTTAACAATTTTTGGAACTGCGGATTTTTTACCTAAATCCTGACATACATGCAGTTACAACTCCAAGTCCAGTGTCCTCTACTTTTCCTCCCTTTCCTATAGTGCAGGGAGGAAAAGTAAAAAAAGTCTTTTCGTAGAACGTTTTTCTCAGAAGAGAACAAAGACGAAGTTACCTATTGTGGTATATAATTGTCTAGTGAACGTTTTTCGTTCAGAATTTGTACTAGTAAAAATATTTTTCTAAATACATTTTTTCATGTAACTAGAAAATGGCGATTTTTTGTCACTTTTCTTGTTTGCGGTCGATGTGCATCATGCTGCCGAAGATACAGGTTCACAGTTAAATGTTCGTTGTTCATGTTCACTGTTTATATTGTGTCCCATAGAATATTACAAACTCTTATGCTTTGTATTACATTATTACTTTAGCTCTCTGTTGCAACGCATTTGGTTCCTTCATTTGCAGTATTTTGCTTTCTTGGAACATCATTTAAAGTAATTAATTTTTATACATTATTTTTAAATAATTAACAGGAGAAAAGTAGTTATTAGAAGAATATACTGAACAATGATCTTTAGAAACTATAGAAAGAGTTAAAATTAGCTTTAAGAACTGTGTCATGTTGAACACTTAAAAGGAACGGTAAAGTAACTGGGCGGGAACGTTTTCGCATGTACAGCGGGTTGCATTCCTTTGACGTCACGCACCGTCTTTCCCCGTTGATCCGCATATTTCTTTTTCCTTATTACTTAATCTGTAATTACAGTAAACATTAAACATCGTAATGAAACAACAACTTTCTAAAGAAATAAGTTATTTATGTATGCCCGCAGAAACTGAACTGGGATCTTTCGTTATTGCTTCAGGGATGTCAACTATACGGGCAAGTAAGCCGAGGAGCAGACGAACGTGAAAACAAAAAAACATACCAGATGGAGTTGTCTGGTAGTCGTAAGTCACGTCGTTAACTCGAGATTGCGGGTTTACGCCCTCCGAGAATTGCACCTTCATTCACTGTGCGTGGTGCGCGCCCAAGCGACTGCGCGCCGGCGGGATGTGGGTCAGCGGGCGCCGCCGCTGCCGGCGCGCGCCCGCCAGGGCTCGATCCGCGGACCCGTGGCTCGGAAGCTGGCCGTTGCCACATTTCCCCGGGAGGCGCGCCTCGCCCACAGGCGGCGGCCGAGCGCGGAGGTGGCGCCCCGGCGCGGAGCGGCGCGGCGCGGAATGCCAGCGCGAGGGGCTCCCTGATAGTCAAGGCTGAGCCGCCCCGCACCAGGCTTCAGGAATACCATTAGGAAGTGACATTCCGCGGTCTTGGTGTGCTGGTCAGCACGTTGTGTAAACACAAAAGTCCCGCCTTTCTTATTAGCACGCTGAATTGCCAGTTCATGAAAATTTATATTCGCTGAAGTAAAAGTGGGAGAGAAATGCTACAGCAGACATTCGGATTAAGAAATATCGAAACGTAATGAATAGACTTTTTGTCGATTGTATTTTGCATACAAGAGGAAATTTATTCTACTCACACGTTCTTCAGTAATTAGCATTAAGAGAATAGAGAAAACGTACCACAGAGAAAGTAGCTTGTGAAAATTGAGATTTGGTCTTCAGATTTTTATTATAGAAGGGATATAAAAGATGTTTTCGATTATATTAAACATTTTTACGTTCTCCAATTGAAATGTGAATTGATACGATTCAAAACGGTTTCTTGACTTTGACGCTTTGATACGAAACGAGAAAGAAAAAAAAGCATAAAGAGTTATAACCGTGAGTACTGACTTTTTTTCTGTCGAAAAACTAAATAAAACCTGCCAGCGATAATGATCTTAAACATGAAATTAACTACCTGCTCAAAAACATTGCATCTGTAGGAGAGTAAGTGAATGAGAGACAGAGACAGAGAGAGAGAGAGAGAGAGAGAGAGAGAGAGGGGGGGGAGAGACAGAGGCAGAGATGAAATAATGAGAGAGAGGAGGGAAGGAGAAAGAGAGACGATGAAAGAAAGGGAAAAAATATTGAAATCAAATATAGTGAAAAAGAAGTACAATTTCTTTACTATCGTCGGTGATAGTTACCTGCTATAGATATTAGTTTGAATACTACTTTGACGTTTTTATAATTCTGTATTTAACAATTTGGAACATACTTTTATTTTGCATTACTGGAAAAAAATATTCATTTTAATTATTTTACCTTTAGTAGATAATGATTATTATAAATTATGTTCAATTAAAATGTCATTTCGTACTCTCTGTTTACTAATGAATTTCAGCTTGGGAGCAAATTTTTCACCTTCAAATACGTTAAATTTATACACCTTTCCCACTAAACGCTTGGAAACTACAAACAATATTTTTTGAGATAGCTGTAAAATCATAAAAATAATTTTAAAAATGTTATATAGAAAACGCAGTAACGTGTAAAAGAAAACAACTGAAATAAATACGTGACACGAGTACCGTAAATCCCAGACCAAGGAACCGCATTTGTCATAAATGTGTGTAACATATTTTGTTTGCGCTCTAAAAATGCAAAGAAAGACGTCGGTCATTTCTCCAAAGCATAATCTAATTCGAGAACTTTTTCTTCCTTAAATTCTCCACACATCTTTGGACAAGTCGCAACTTCCTCTTTACACATCCATGATTTATCCTAAAAGAGCCGAGTTTTGAAGTATTTTACTTACTTTAAAATTCGAGTATTTCGATAATGAACTAATAATTTCAGTTGTAAAGGTAATTTGTCTTTGGATACCATTTCTAACTTATTTTTATTTCCAGATTATGAATTCAAAAAGTGTTTTCGTCATCCCTATGCATTGTTGAATTTAATTTTCTACAATTTATATAGAAGCTACACATATGACAGTAAATCAGTACATACGAGTAGATTGTAAACTACTAATATATGCCACGCGATTTTTCAGGCAGAATAGATTTGTCTATTCACGTCTGTTCATTTGTTTATCCCGGTGAAATAAATGCCTTGAAGGCATTATAACATCATTTTTATTGCTGTACATGAGATCGACTCATTTAAACTAATGTTATGTATGACATACGAAATGGCTTGGCATTCAGTAGTACACACACGCGCGCTGGGATGCAAGACGAAAGCGTCGCATTAAAAACAGTGTTACGCCAATGACGCCCACTCATTCCGAGAAGGGCCGCGCGCCGTGGACGTATAACAGGAGGCGTCGTGCGCGCGCGGTGGGGCGTGGCGGCGGGCCCCGGAGGAGCGCCTCGCCTCGCCTCGCCTCGCCTCGTGGCAGCGCTGGGCGGCGCACGGTGGGGTATTTGGCCGATTTAGGCGGCCAAAATTATTTTCGCTGTTTAATTGCTTCTGAATGTGCCACCTTTCTCATTCGTGGCTTTTTATGTGATATGAAAGAGATGTTATTAAGAAAAAATAAGTTTTGAACTCTTTATTTGTTTATAAATACAACCCCAAGAACAGAGCTCATTTCAGGGATACCATATGTTTGGGCTGAACTAAATACAAAATATAATATAATACTTTTATTAATACGAAAAAACAATAATATTCAACGAATACAATAAATTATCAAAAATACAATAAATAATAAAGAAAAGCTCACAAATCTAAAGAAATTTCAAAATGAAATAATCTGCAACTACATTCTTTTATTGGATCTTTGGTAATATGCAGTGATATACAGTAATATAATTCAACTAATTGCTTTGTTGATAAAATTTGAGTTTCACGTAGAACACAAAATATTGCAAAATAGTGATAGAAAAGATATTTATAACAGCCATGGTTCTTCATCCGAAGATAATTCTAGTTCTTCTGAAGCATGAGTAGCATCTGGATACAGATATGTAGTTTCACCTGGAAGTAACATAGCCAAGGTTTCCTTTAGAAAAGGCCTCTTGATTTTTGGAGGTATTGGCCTCATACCAGTAATGAGAGGATCAGAACTTAATAGTAGTCTGTTAAGCACGTCTAGGTTGCAAGATATCCTGGAAAATTTTCTTGTGTAATTTTGACGGTAAAGTCGAAAATGTTTATTACGAGCTTCAGCAGCCTCTTCCGAAAGTAGACCCATTGGCAAAAGGGCATTCTCCACCACAATAGCACCATGTATTAGTAGCTTGTGAACTGTTGGCGTCATCGGATGCCATGGATATAACTGAATATATATAACTTAGCCGTCTGCATTGTATATTCTGAAAATTTTCCTATGTTAATATTAGGTCCAGAAGATATGGTTTCCAATATCACTTTGAAGCGATATATTAGTGTGAAATCAATGCTGGTAATTTCTGATGCTAGTTCTGGGTCCATGAAAAACCTTCTACTAGTATTACCGTCATTGGTATTGCCCAATCGCGGCTTAGGTACATCTACAATTAAACCCATTTTATTTTTCAAGTTCTCTTGGATTTGTAGCTTTCTCTGCTTCACTAGTGCTTTTTCATTGTCTGATCTCATCTGCCATTTTTAACAGGGAGTTTATATGAAAGATGTAATAAACTTTCAAATAGGCGAATTCTAGCATGTAAGATAGATAATCCAAATTTCAATGTTTCTGGTTTAACTTGTATTTTGACTGATAAATTGTTGAAATCTCTACTTGTTGAACCACAAATATAACATCTCATTGTGGAAGTTGTTTGAGTAGCAGCATCACATACTTTAGCATCGATCATGGTGAGCATCAGAGTGTGTTTGACTGAGAACGATTTGTCTGCCAATGTCACTTTCGTGTCTTGCAGCAAATTTATTGAGTTTTGCACATGGTGAATTTCTTCATTTGTTATGTCCGTGGATTCTTTCACAAATATTATTCTGATAGGACGGCAATAACGTGGCGAAGACGGTTTTGGATTTTGCCAGATCAACTTCTTATTTGTGCTACAAATTAGTCGAAGTGGAACAAAAGAACTCTGAAATATATGTGCGTCAGAATCAGCATCATTCAGGGATTTCTGCTTATATTGAGCCTGTTGTGAACCATCACAACCCCACTTGCAAATTAACATTAATGAGGTACATTCTTCTTCTCTTAAAGTTTGTACAACCTCTTCTAAATGCATCAACAATCGAGTAACAGTATGATCAAGCAAATTTTGTAAATCGATTGCAGCACAATTTTCAGTCACATGATACGATTCCTTATCTGGATAACAATAAATTTTTACCTTCTGAAGTATACTATAACAAGGATATAGTTTCCTATTACTGCTTCTAATTATTTCATATTGCCTCCTTGACAGATCAGATTCAACAAACAGAGCTAGTGCACTGAGTGTCGTTAGTTGTGTTTTCCTATCCTCTAAACTAACAGAATATGCTTTCTTGTATTTTCCAGCTCGTTTAGGAGAACATGTGATTTCCTTGACAATTTTAGAAGCGTCTCTTTTTCCTGTAACACCTAATGTCACCCGAGTAGCATAAGTTAGTATTTCTGAATCTGTCGTATGTCGTAAATCTTCCGTTCTTTTTCTCTTGCTTCTCTCACTCAAATCTTCAAATCTTTTCTTTGGTCTGCCGGGGCGGTTGACTACTTTAGGTATTTCAAATGTGCCATTGAGCCAATCACAATTTTTTTTAACAAACACATCTTCTTTCTTATGTGCTGCAGACCACCTTCGTTTCATATCAGATTTAAAATATGAAAATGTATGCTCTATTTCTTTTATTTGTTTGTCAGAATAGTTTTCTTTACGTAACAAATAATTCTCTGTAAATTCCAATTTTTCGTTCACATTTTGTAATTTTTGTTGCTGCATCATGTTAAATAACTTTCTTCGAGTAAATATGTTGATGCCCGAATGCCCTAAAACGAAATTTGGAGGAAATTAAAAAGTAAATAAACTCATGTAAAAAAAATCCGTAAATCGCATTCGTACATAATTGACTGTATATCATGCAAAACCGCGCGAATCCGCGGTTAATTTTTACTAATTTGTAAAATAGAAAACGTAACCCTTCCATTGCACCAAAAATTGTTACCCGGAAACCCCCGGAAGTACACTAATTTAGCTACATTAATTAAAATTTGCTTCATTAAAACTTGAAAAGCTCTATCTCAACTAAAATAATTAAAATCTGCACGAAAATACACATAACGTGTACACACTTACCTGCTTCATCAGTCTCCATGGCTCTTCACTTCAAAATCGAAACGCAGTAGACGCAATTCACTGTGAGACTGAAGCCCGCGCGGGAGACAAGAACGAACAAGCGCACTTCACAAGTGGACAAGTTCTGACAAGTTGCGCCTGCCGTTAAAATTTGTGCAGCTGGTTATTCCCTGACCTTTTAGCTTTACAATGAGGTATTTTTTATTTATCTGGAATGAAATTTGAAAATTTGACTTTTGGCCGCCTAAATCGGCCAAATACCCCACCGTGCGGCGGCGGCGCGGGGCGGCCACGCCGCAGTCGCCAGCGGTTCTTGAACTTGGCAGCCGGGGGCCCGCGCAGCGCCTGCCGCGGTCCGCGGTTCGAAACGTGGCAACGGCCGGCGGCTGCGGCGGCGGCGGTGGCGGCGGCGCCGAGCGGCGTGGCTGCGGCCGCCGCTCCCCTCCCACTCCAAGGCCGTCAGCATGTCGCCTGGGTAATTGGCACCGCGCGCCGGCCCGCGGCCGCCGCCGCGCTCACGCGTGCGCGCGGAATCGCCCGCGCTCTGCCACCGCCACCGCCACCGCCACCGCCACCGCCACCACCACCGCCACCGCCACCGCCACCGCCACCGCCACCGCCACTGCCACCGCCACCGCCAAGTCGATTGTCTTCAACACATTTGGATTCTCGCCGCCTTGGCGCAAGGATAAAATGTGGCATAAAATTGATAAATCATGAAATTCGAACTGGTTAACAGAATTCAGTTCAATTCCTTGTAAATATTAATGTCCAGAGCCTTTTCATCTTTTTGTGCTTTCTTATCACAAAGCCGAGAAACATTAAAACACTACGACTGCTTACTTATACTCAAACGAAATACACGTCGCTGTATGATTAATAAAGAGTAATAGTATTTACTGAAATACATTATTCTTTAATACTCAGAAAGAATGTATTAAAGAATAATGTATTATCTGATTAAAAACTGTATTTTTAAAATACTTATTTACATAAATATGGAGTTTTTCACGCCGAGAAATACAGCTACATAACTTTAAAAATCAGCGACATATTTAACGTCGTAGTCATTTCATTGATCAGTTTCTCAAATTGTCATACAAGTGACCACTAGCTACAAAAAGGTCAATAATATGACATTAATAGAATTAAGAGTCCAAAATGTTGGATATGGTGTCAAATATGAAGTGGATAATATTGTAAAATGGATGAATTGATGGTTTTATGCGAAAGAGTGTTCACTGTTCAGACATGAACTACAACTCTATATGCAGTAGTATTAGGTAACAAAGGCTTAGGATTTATATGTACACACACACATACGAATATATATTTATATATCGGATGTTGATCTCGGGAAGGGTAGGCTGGAAGACAGAACGGTTCACTAGCACTTTCTACTAATTCGACAAGCGTAATTTCATCGTAATATCATTCGAAGTGAACGTATTCAAAATATTGGTCGAGATGGTTGGCCAGTCGCTTACTTCTTTGAAAACTAATTTCTTCCTAATATGAACACTTTTGAAACAAAGACTACAGACAGTTTACGAATTTATATATACGGTGTATGGTGTGTCTCAGATCCAAAAGACATAAGTTGCAAAATGTATCGGGGTATAGTTCTTCAATTTCACGAACAAATTATCAAAACGGTTTTATTACGATATAAAATCACGTTTGTCAAATCAGCTCAGAGTTAGCGTTGCTGAATACAATAAATATAATTTAAGAAATAGTGAGGTATCTAATTGAGGCAGAGAAATTAATATTAAAAATGACGTTTTCATTACTAAGGCTAACTCCTAGTCTAGTTACTAATATACTGCTGTTATGTCACAATTCAAAATTTATTCAGAGTTCAAGAAAAAAATTCGTTTGAGAATTTCTAATTACCCTGAACTCATTTCCTCTCAGATAGACATATATTAAAGTGTGTTCAGGTAAAGATATGAAACGTTATGATACCTTTAAAGATATATTTAAAAATAGAGCTATGTATAAGATTGTTTCCTTGATATTTCTATTCCTTGAACCATTCCTTTTCAAAGAGAAGTAAAATACTGATGATTAATATTAAATGTCTAATTTGGGTTACTTCCAATCTGATCATTGTATTAATTTGTTAATTCAGCATACTGATCATTGAAATTAAAACGCAAAGAAGTGGCAGACATATCATTCTATTCTACATTTCTAGAAGCTAGAGTGGGTGATTTGTGGATACCATTTAAAAGCAATGTCTTGCTCAGAGAAGAAACAACTGCAAAGTTAATTCTGATTTTCTGCTTCGGAAATTCTTTTCTTGGCTCTGTCTTATCTGTATTCTTTCAGACTTGGCTTCATCCCAGAAGTTTTTTCTAACTGGCATGGATTTTTATATGAAGTGCAGAATAGGAACGAAGCAGTAATTGTTTTATTCTGAAGAACGCCAGCGAGACAACTCGTAAGCAGCACGTCGTTTGGTATCTCCTCGGCGTTGTTCGTGCGTCTTTAAAGCTTTCCTTAAATCCGCTAGCTTATACGAAATCTGTTCTTGAAAGTCCGGTCGGAAACTTTTTACTCGAAAATGTGAAAAGCAATTAGCAGTCAATAGCTCTTCTATTCAACGGTTTTTTCAGGAGGTGAGGAGTGGGGGATCCCTGCGAAGTCGCGGAGAAGCGAGAATTGATTACCAATTCTGTTCTCGGAGAGCGCTCACGGGGCTCGTCCCGCCGGCTTCCAAGCCGATATCCCGACACCTGCGGCAGTGGCGGCGGCGGCGGCGGCGTGGGAGGCGACGGAGAGGGCCGAGGCAGCAGGAGCGGGGAGAGAAGGTGCCTGCCGCGTCATTGTGTGGCGGGGGCGACGGGAGGAGGAGTGGCGCGAGGAGGATAATGCGCACGTGGGGAAGAGTGTGGAGAAAGCGGGAAGTATGGAAAAGTGGTGGGAGTAGCATGTGGTGAAGGGTACGCTTTCGGGAAGTCTTCCCTATAGGTGAGGATTCAGGGTGAGGTAATGGCAGTGGGTCGTGGACCGGGAGTGGGTAGGCAGATGAGACCCGAAGCGTCGGCATCGGCGGGGCGGCGGCGGCGGGGGCTGTGGCGGTCCTGACCTGAGGCGGACAAGCCGCTGTGGGGGTGGCGCCCGCCCCGCCCCGCCCCGCCCCCCTCCCCGCCGCGCCGCGCCGCGCCCCGCACCTGGACAAAGCGCCGTAGCTGCTGGGTAATCTCCGCCGCAACCTCCCCCCGCTCGGCGGGCTGCGCCGCGCGCCTTCCTGGCTCGTGATGAGCCGGAGCTTTTGTCTCCGTCCTTTTGTTTCCGCGCGCTCCCCGCCCAGCGCCCCCTCCCCTCCCCGCGACCGCGTCTTATTGGCGACGCAGCCCGCGGCGTGGCCGCCCCCCCCCGCCCCGCCCCGCCCCCGCCCGGGTAAATAGCCGGTTAATGAACGAGGCGATAATGCGCGCGCGATGTAGCTGTCACGGGGTCGCTCAAGGGATGGGGAGGCGCTTCGGGGCAGGAATGGCTTCGGGCGATGGTCGTGGGATGACCTAGTACAGGGCTGTCACTTAGCCGGCATTCAAATGACCATCAGCGCTCTTTAATATCTTCCTCTTCAACACAGAAATGTGACACGATTTTTCTTTAATGAAATACTCTAGAATACACATTTCGATGTAAGCTTCTCTCCTCATTTATTATTAATGAAGTTCAACTTATCAGAAATAATCACAAGGATAATTTGTCTGAAAAAGAAATTGTAATCATTTTACTCGTATGCACCAGCCTGTTTCTCTTTTAAGTCGTGCAAAGTTGGGGAGAAGGGAGGTCGTTCGAATACTAGCTGTTGCATCACACATCGCAGAATCTGTTTTGAGTTTCCAAGGAACCGTTTCTTTACGCGCTTTTCTTTGTTTTCTTTGAGCAGTTGATGTGTCAAAGAGGAGAGATTTCGCATGTTCTTTGTATTTATCCTAAGTTGTCATGTCGCTTTACATGTCGTTCGTGCGTGTAGGTGGAGTTTTTTTTCACTTTTTGTGATGTTTCTCAGTTCATGAGCGATTGTTATTCATTGCTTCGTAAAGAATGACTATTCACGTATTCTATATTTATTCTGTACGAAGAAAGATGACACATCAATTGAAGATGTTGTATTCAAGAGATGTGGTATACGGCTTCACACAAAGAGTTTTCTGGACTCACAAAATCATCATGCTGGACGGACTCCATAATTAGACCTGGTTTTTACTTTGTGTTATATATTTCGAGTTAGTTCAGCATTACACATACTTATTTTGTTGGATTTTTTCGGGTAGCTAACGCGAGTAACTTTTGAACATATCTCAACTTTGGAAGTTATTGCATGCTCAGAATGATGCTCTGAAAATATTTCTCGCCTGTCTAAAGATCAATTCGTTTCAGGCATTGTGGAGGAGTCTTGAAACGAGCGTTGTTCAGACAGAGCATGGAAGTTAAATTATGACTAAATAAATTAAAGAGATTTGCATTGAGTACTGCGAAACTTCACCGAGGCATTTTCTGAAGCACGCTAGTTTGCTTCGAATTATCTGCGAGAAGATTAACGTGCGGGCTACTTTTCGCGTCCAGATGTGCCGATAAATCATATTCAAGATACGATATAAGCCCTCGCAGATTCGTTTCCTTCAGACCGTTTTAATGGCGAGTTGTGTCAGGTCAATACTTCACTGAATCGACCCAACGGACGTTCTATAAATCTTCCGAAATGCCCTGAAGCTCGTCCCATGCATGAGTCGAAGCTCGCTCTTCGAGAAAATTGGGAAGAGAACACTTGGTTAGTCAGACATGATTTCTTGCTGCTTCACTACGAGAATAAGAACTTTGCGGTTAAAAAGTGTGGTGGATATATACTATTAAATACTATGAACTGAGATTAAAAAGCAAATGATATTTTATAATGGTCAATATTTATATCTATCATTGGATTCATTGTGAATTGCAAGTGATCGAGTTTATTGATTTAGGTTTCTCTTTTGTGGTACATTCGTTTTCGTGAAAACATAGGGATCCTCATGTAAGTTACATGCTATGTCTAACGATTTCTAAATTGTTCCGTCATTGTAATCAGAAGAACTAACCTTATTGTTACATATATTACGAAACGGTCTCGTCCTTTATCCAACATAATTTACAAACTGAAATATAAAAAAACAACGTTAAAATGATATGCATATTTAATTTTTACCTATTTTAATCTGAAAAATCTGCGCGGAAAAAATAATTCGTTCTGGCATAATAATTTAATATTTCATCCCTGAAAATGTTAAAAAATGTATCCTAAGATGTTTGCAGGTAGTGAAAATAGTAATTTCTATAAAAAAATAAACCTTGTTCCCAATAGTTTATTCAGATATATCTTGAAAGCATCGACAAAACATTTTGTTAACTCTGCTTAAGGTAAATTTTTTTCATCTTATTTCTTTTCAAACTAATTTTGAGGGTGACATTCAATATTGCATCGTCAATGCTTGAAAACTAGATAACATTGACGTTGTTATAAATGAGACCAATTAACCTAATTAGGAGAGGAAAATGTTTGCACGAGTTCGTGGGATGACTAGCCTCATTATGTTATCGATTCCCACGTGTATTCTAAATGTACAGGTGTTTTCTCCTGTTGAGAGCTCACTAAATCACAGAAGAGGATGAATGAATATTATCATTTTCATTACATTGAATTTTAATGGCTTAAATCAGATTGAATTATTCAACAGTTCATTCACGCGCCATTAAAAATCATTAATATATGCTAGCTAAAAGAATTTTATTGTTGAGGTTTCAGTTCTCAAAGACACGCAGTTTTTATATCGTTTCCCAAGCAAATAAATTGAAATTATCTTTCTCAAAATTATATTTTGTATACGTAAATTATACTACGCGAGTATGGCATAACTGAATTCTTATTCTGAAATTAAAGGGTAAATTCTTTTTACGAAATCATTATGCCTTTTTTATTTGATTTATTCTAACAGAAAGGTTTTCCGTAATTGATTTGTTTTGCTCAAATAAACATTCCCATTAAATAACGTAAAACGATATTTTTATGTTTCATTTTGTAAATTACTTGCTTAGGCTGAGTAATTTGTCAAAAACAGTCATACAAATAATTTGAGATGGAAACCACAGCTACACTTTCAAATTAAATATATAAAAAATATAAAATACCTCCTTAATCACTTTTATGTAATTGTTTTGTGGAACTTCACATTCATTCGTTAACAATGTTTATTACTGCCTGTTCATTGCACACAGAAGTAAAAAGTTCATCTTTCTCAGTATCACAGGTGGTTTTTAATAGTTTTTAAAATTTAAATATAAAGAAGAATCAAGTTACCTCAAACTTGGATTGAGTGTGAGTTATATTATCGCATCTATGGGGATCATTGGGGAATGATGCCACACAAAATTATACAAAACAAGGCAACCAATAACACACGACAAAAACAGAGCATATTGGGGTTATGTAAACAATGCATTGTATATAAAGAGCAACATTCTGTAATCTAGGAATGTTGAGAAATAAGACATGATAATTTACACTTGGGATAGTAAGATGTGTGCTGTGGATAGAATAAGAAGAGCCAATGGGCAGGAATTTTTGCGAAGACCAAGTTCTACGGTTTGTTGACAGTATTAACATAGAGCCTGTTGAGATTTTCCACATCTGTTTTGTTATTACTTGTTGAGTTTCTGTTGATGTGTGTCACTTCTTTCAAAAACCTCTTCTTGTGGTTAGATTCTTTGTCAACAATGCGGGTGTCGTCGAAATTGAAAATATGTTTAGTTTGTTTTGTTTGTTGTGCAAGGGAACACGTGGGGAAGTCTTTTTTGAGATTTTACTGATGCTGATACAATAGTTTCTTCAGATATTGTCCGGTTTGACCTACATATGATAAATAATATCCTCCACATGGATCTGAGAATACAATGTTACTATGGTTAATTTTTGTCTATTCTGTCTTTGGCTCTACTGAAAATTCCTAATGTATTCTTATTGGAGAATGCTATGTTGCAATTATTATTTTTTAATGTTTTGTTTAGTGTGTGTTTGAGTAATGTTTTGTGTGCGTAAATTCAGTTATTATCATCTGTTATTAGTGGCTTTCTTTTGTTATAATTTTGTCTGTCATCACTCCCCAATGCTAGATACAATAATTCAACTCATATTAAATAGAAAGTTAAATAAATGAGATCCACAGCTCTTTTAAAATTTCAAGGGAATAACAGTGAAAGAAACGACCAACAGTTATAGTTTTTTTAAAATTAGTTTATCCTTTTTAGACAATACTTGCAATTGTAGCTGGGGAATTAGCGGACACAATTTTTATATACTTTCTCTATTTGAATAATTAACGAGTTTGTATTTGTTTTTAAATTCAAAACAAATTCGGAAACTGAATGAAATAATGTGTATGGAACCTTAGGTTTACGCACAGTAATCTCCAGTTTATGTATTTTTATTTTAAGTTGTAAGTATTTAATAATGGTATTACGCAATGCGTGCTATCACAATATGCAAGATGAATAATAAAAATCTAGAAAGATTTTGTCATTTCAGTTCTACGATTGAAGTTGTGATTTGTGTGTGACAGAATCAATAATACAGAAATAACACACACTTTTTCCTGATTATTTCATGCCGCTTTGTTACCTTTATTTAGTAACACCCGTTGAAAGTTGTGTTTGAGAAACTTTAACCCAGTTTTGCTACGAGTGGAGAACACTGGTCGGCGGGCAGCGGGCCTCCGGTTGCAGGTCAGTGGTGTGGAGTGTCTCGCCCGGCCGCCGTGCGTCGAGGGCCTGTGGAGTGGAGTGGAGGCGCCGCTTCGTCCTCGGGCCGGCGCGGCGGGCGGCGCCCGCGTTGCAGCCCCTCCCTCCCTCCTCCTTCCGGCCTTCCTCATAAATTTGGCAGCGAAATTTCTGCGCGACCGGTTGGGTGGGTCGGATCGACGGCGGCGGCGGCGGTGCGAGGCGGGGCCCCTGCGATCTTCCACCGCCCCGCCCCCCAGCCCCACCGCCGCCGCCGCCGCCGCCGCCGCCGCCGCCGCCGCCGCCGTCGTCGCCCCCCGCTGAGTCAGACGCGCGGCTCCCGGCCCGTTGCGCCGCTTTATGTAGGCGCCTCAGCGGATTTTTATAAGCAGCGCGCGGCCGCCGCCAGCCGCCCGCCGCCGCTGGCGCGTCGGCCCCCGCTGAGTCAGACGCGGGCTCCCGGCGCGCCGCTTTATGTAGGCGCCTCAGCGGATTTTTATAAGCGCGCGAGATGGCGCGGGGGGGCGGGGGCGTGCTCGCGCCGTCTGCCGGGGCGGCGCGGAGCCAGCGCTCCGGGGGCGCAGGGCCGCCACCGTTCAAGCGCACACAGCCGCCCTAGCGGGCTGGGAATGCAGTTACACACTTTCTGGGCCTACACTCTCCCGCAAATTGTTAACGACGATCTTTGCGACAATTACCTCTTATTCAAGTAATCAAGTGTGATAAGGCAAGAATCCCGGGTTTAATTTAAATGCTAAAAGCTGTAGCCAACGTTAGTAATAATGGCATTGTTTGCAAACTCGAAATTCAAAGAATACTCGTTGTTAGGACAACCAATCAGCCAAGTGTAATATTATATACTTGGTGTCATAGCTCTGTGCAGATTGACACAGCTCTGAACACGTTATATGCAAAAGGTGTACAGAGGGCATTGAAAGCCGTGATCTTGTGGAAGGATGCAATGAATCAGTCTCTAGAAAAATATTCAAGCGAACACACGTAAACCGGGAGCGGTAGCTCAGTGCATCGACTGATGTCACTGCAGCGCCTCTGACCGGGAGGTCCTAGGTGCGAGTCCTGACGGCGGTTGGATTTTCGATACTACCTTTTCAGCTACGTCGAATTCAGTCGCTATCTGAAGGAGAATTCTAGCGGCCAACTGCTCTGATCGGTAGTTTTCCGTGGTTTCTCCGATCAACACCAGGCGAATGCCGGAGCAGTACCCTAACAAACGAGCCACGGACCGCGCGCGATCTTTCCCTCCCCTTACACACACACTTACACTAACATGCACTACACCAACACATATTCCGGTCGGGAGCTTAGAGCTTGTCCCGGCTGGGGCGGTGCCCCGCTGGTGGGAGAGTCCTGGTTTGGGGAACCCCACTAACCGACGGTAGGCTGGCGCCGGATCTCGCCATCCAGCAGGGGAAGATCACCGCCATCTCACGAAAAAAAACATGCACTACACTAACGCGACTAATGACCAAAGCAGTTGACGCGCCCGGAAAAACGAAAAAATCAAATCAAATCAAATCCAACACACGTAAGCGATTGGTGAGGTGCGATAGGAATTTCAGCTGGGTATTATTTAAATGATAGTGAGACGGGAATTTATGATGAGTTCGAGGTTTGAGAGCTTGGTATTGTTTATTGAAATTGGAAATTTTATTAATGTAGTAGTTGAAATTTCGAATTTAAATAGACTCCGTGTTTTGAGGAGATGTATATTAGAGTAGTTCCGTATATGGAAGAATTTTTCAATAAGTAGCTGTATACAAGTAGCTGTATACTGTATATAAGTAGCTGAATACTTGGGTTTTTCTAACGAGACATCTGAGAGTAGTATCTCCAAGATGAGTTATGGCTCAGTTTTTCTCGTCTTTCTCGGTCGTGCCGCTAGAGTCGCTTGATCGGGAGCACTGCTTGATGCGGTCGCGACCATGCGACATCTTGCGGCAAGCCCGAGAAAGACGCAAAAAGTCGTGTCTTATTTCATCTTGGAGATACTATCCTCAGATGCGACGTTAGAAAAACCCAAGTATAGTCTGTATTAGAAAAGCTCATGTATAGTCGCGTATTAACATTGTGGGAAAAATCAAGTCCTATTAAAAGCAAATTGTTGAGGACATTCTGGAACATTTTTAATTTAGGCAAGGACGCGAGAATTGGTATTCGTGGACGCGAGAATATGAACAATATACTGCTAGTCAGCCGAGAAGCCATTTATCAAGATATGTAGTAAGCTTACGAACTATATTCAAACCCGTACGGTGTGTTAATGTTCTACATTGAAGAAGCAATTCTCATGAGAACGAAATGATTTGTAACATATGTATGAATAAATGTCAAACTTTTATTGTTGAAAAAGGCTGATACTTTCTATTAGTTGCCATCAATCTAATAATTGGTTTCAATCAATAGAACTTCCATGAATCGTGATTCTGTATAGAATTACACGTCGGCATACAACAGGTAAGGAGTAATATTTATGTCGAACCCATGATTAAATTGGAATTAAATTAGTAGGTTAGTGTTAACATTGCGAGAATTTGTGAGCATAGCAGGATAACGGCAGAAATAATAATAATTGTAATAATAATAATAATAATAATAATAATAATAATATTAATTTTTATTGAGTCACATGTATAATGTCAATCGTATGTGACCAGTCAGATATGATGTATGCAGATGCGCAATATTAATAGTAATAGCAGTGGAAGTAATCCCCTTCCAATATTAGATATTTATTGTAAATAGTATCCAGATTTGGCAATAGTAAAAATAATCGAAGAGGCCTAAAGTATTTCACAAATGGCTATCCCAAGGCTATCCCATGGCGGGGCAAGACACGAAATATGTCACACAAGGAATCAACTGAATAATTACGAACGCGGGTTCAAGAATTTTCAGGTAATAATATATAATATACTATATGTTATTAATTTTGTTTATTTTTACGACGACAACGATTGTTTCAACGAACTGGGAAATAGGATAATAGATGATGTTTCAGTATTAGTTGAAGGTTGGTAGTAATGTGATAACCATGATGCTCGGTTAGACAATCTGAATCTTTTGATCTTCGGTTTTCTTCGTTATTTTCGTTTAATATTCAGTTTGTGGCAATAGAAACGATTACATCAGTGTCTTAGCTAACTTTGTGTAAAAAAGCGAAGACATAAAGTACTCATGACATGACTGACAGTTGGGGTACTACCTATTTTTGTGGACATGTAAAGATATTTGAAAGGAGATATGGAAAACAGTAGCAGCTTTCCAAAAAAGGAGTTTCTTATTATTTATCACGAAATATAGTGGTAATATGAATTAGCATAGAGTATAACAATCATGAAAACAATTTAATGTTATTAGAATAGTTTAGTCGTCATTATCAGGCAAAGCAACAAAGGACAACATTTTCTTCACTGTTCATGCCTACAATTTCAATGTCATCTACGGCTAAAAATGTCCACAGTATCTTCTATTGTGATTCCATAGAAGAAACATTCAAAATATTGAAATTTTATGCATGTACCCTCTCCCTCAGAAAAAATGTCGTTCAAAATTCTATCTTCCACACCGCGCCGACAAACTTGGACACCCCTCGGCCTGGGGGAGGGCAGGGGGAGGGACGCGTTGACCAATCGCTAGCAGGTAGAACCACAGTTGTCTGTGATTGGTGCAACATCCCAAGGGGCAGAAAGAACGCTGTCTCAGGGGGAGGGGGCTAGTTCGTTTACGTACGAGACGGAAATATCGTCATATTTCCCTGCCGAAGGAGGTAGTTTGCCTGCGCGTACGCCACGACGAAAAAAATATTTCTAAGCGGGGTTTTCCGTCCAGAATGATTGTCTATAGACCAGTAAATATTTATCATTTTAGCAACAATTATTCTAACTTTTAGTAATCGATTTGTAACTCCTGACAAACTGCTATTTTGAGATATTCATTTCAGGCACAATTTGCGGAGCCTTCCCGGTCGTTCTAACGCATATTTCGAATTTGTTTATAAAATTATAAATTGTTGCAAAATTGTTAATTCGCTGTTTTTGGTTCTGGGACATCGGGAGACTCTCCCCACTTTAGATTTGCAAAATTTGGAAATTGTTTATAAATTTGCAATTGTTGCAAATTTTTTATTGTCTAATCTGAATGGCGTTTAAATGTGATGCAAAATTCCGGAATCCGTTCGGTGCTATTATATCTCGTTCTCGAGATATATGTAATTGTTTATAAGAAATTAACATCTTAGTAGACCCCATTTGTTTGCGCTTCATTCATTCGCGCTAGCAGAATAGCGTGGGATGGGCCTACTGAAAAAACAGTTCTCCAATGCCGCGCTTTTGCCTGCCACATATGCTTAAAATGCACTTGCTTGTAAACAAATTCTGTGGCCAATTTAATTATGATAAATTCGTATTTTTACGGCGAGTATGAGCATAACTTTTATTTGGTTTTTATATTCTCTTTTAAGTCCTGCAATTTGCAAGTCGATATATTTATCAAATAGGAAAGAAATTGATTATAAAAAAATATTTTTCAAGGTGCATTACGCCCAAACAATTGTTTCTGTTTTTCTATCAAAGGGGTGTTGAGCAACCGAATAACTGTATTATTAATTTTTTTTAAGTCCCCTGTTAACACCGAGAGTCAGAAACTATTTGTTCCTCTTGTTTAACCATTACCATTAAAAAATAGGGAAACATATTGCTTAGCTGTTTGCTATAAACTGCACTGGATTGGATGAAGGTAGTGTTAAGGTTTTCAAATACAGAAATATTCAATTTTGTGTTTTGAAAGATCACATGAGTAGAATCACACATCACAATATTTACACAAGTATAGAAATTTCTAAATAAACGTATATAAACTTTAAGTTAATACTTTCAATTCAATTTATCATTCTTTTCTAAAACTGCACATTTTGCATGATGATTTCATTGTATAATATTCAAATCAGAGCTTTATGTGCTAAATCTACGCATTGTTAATACATATTTTTAAACAACATTAATATATTTAATATACATTTAAAAGGTTTTTAGATTGGCGAACGTTTCAATGAAATTTCATGAATTCCTAAATGCTTGAAAATAAATACTTGTAAAATTAAATAATTGTAGCGTGTAAAAATATAACAAACTCACGTATTTGGTAAAACGAGTTGATATTACTAAAAGAAAGCAAAACAGATGTTATAACAATTCAAAGAGATTTAGCGTTTGTTTACAGTTTAGTAAATATCAATGCACTAGCATTTCCCAGTGAAAATACATAGAACGAACTTGGTGGTCAAGTGATATGACCTTCCCAACACAGACTACATTTCAGTATCGTCAGAGTTCGAAGGTGGTTTGTTGGCCGCCATTTTACGAATCTATCAAAACCTTGAATTTTGCACGACCATCTGTACAGCGAGAACGTAGCGGTTTATTAAACGGAAACGGGCCATTCGAGGTATCTAATGTGCACTCTTTGAAAACGTTTAACCATTATAAACTATCCCTAAGAAAAATATCAAATAAACAATGTTAAAGGTCACCAGCTTAACATTGCCTTTACTATTTGAATGTTTTCAACATCCCCAAAACCAACAGACAACCCATGTTTTTACAGATTATTATAAAACCAATTCAATAAATATAAGCATTTATTCACGTTATTATTTTTAAAACACTCAAATATCTACGATATTATTTGATTCATGTCTTCATCGAAGATCTGAGATTAAAAAACTGATAAGCAGAGAAAATTAAAGTAATTTTGAGTGATTGATGAAGTTGAATGATCAAACGAAAAACAATGTTTCTTGCTTCCTATAATGCTATCGTGTTTAACAGACATGTAATTACATGTGATACCTATATTTTAACATCCAAACTAATGAAAATTTTCAAAATTAAAATCATCAATAAAACGTTGATTCATCAGCAAGGATTATATTATTAAATACTTTTTTGAGATTCATGTGCTCCTGTGTGAATAATGTAGTAAACGTGATTCGTATGATCCAGTTGCTCAGAATAATGCAAAACCTGCTAGACACATACACTAAACATAATAGTTGTCAAATAGTTATTTACGACATGAGTATCATAAGATATCTTATTACAATACGAAATTGGAGAATTATCAAACAAGACTCTTTAGCCGAAATTGTTAACCAATTGAATATTGTAATATAATATTACCATTTGAATATCATAGAAAGTAAGACGCAATTTGTCAAAATTCATGTGAACTATAATTTTTCTTTAAATTTTACTCCTTATCCTGCGAAAGATGTGTGACAGTACTTATGTTAACAATTATACTGCCATGGGTTTAATTAATTAGTTTTCAGTACGCAAATTATTGTTTTTGGTTTTAAAGAAGCATGGATATACAGAGTATCGGGGAACGAAACGTCGAAAGTTTGAAAATAGCTGTTTAAACAATTTTAATCATACTTTGTCTAATAAACTACATAGATATTTTGAATGGCTGAGCTGCAATAAACACGCAAATTTTGGTTTGAAAATATGAATTCTACGCAAAACTTTGCATTATAGAATCATGTAAACAGACAAGAAACATGTAACATGTTTATTATTAACAATATAAATTAATATATTAGTTCAGAAAAAAATTAACCGAGAAATAAAAAAGCAGTCGAACTGTGAAAATTGGGTGCTTTTTTATTTCTAGGTAAATTTTTCTTTCTGATCAAATGTATTCATTTATTTTTTTAATCATAAACAATTTAGATATTAATGAAGTGTTTATATGCTTCTACAACGCAAATAGTTGCCTAGAAAACATATATCCAAACCAACTTTTGAATGTTTATTGCGGCTTAGCCATTTGGAATATCCGTGTAGTTTATTAGACAAAATAAGCTTAAAATTGTCTTAACAGCTATTTTTCGAAGATTCGACATTTCTTCCCAAATATCCTGCATATAAAAGGCTTGATTTCTGTTGGTACGCGACGGAACGGCGTTCCGGTTCTTTGGAAATAATTATGAAATTATATTATATATAAATAGCTATTGCTATTATATTAACAATTAATTCGAGGCGCGTTTCGGGGCCTAAGATTTTAAAAATAAAGGATATATGTATCATAAGAACTCTTATGACGATACTGTTCTCAGTTACGTCAAGTTTTAATTTAGAGAATCAAAGTGAATGGTCTAAGTTTACTCACCTAAATAAAGTTTATCTTACTATACATACTATTTAGAAAGTGTTTTATGTTCAAAACAAGTGTTGCCTCAACAGCATATATTTTCACGTATTATTCGTAATTGCTATGCAATATTCAATACGGACTATGTGAACCTGCAAAAATGAAACAACAAAAAAAGACCTACTGCAGCAGAAAATATTTTCTACTCGTCGGGATTCGAACTCGGGTCTTTAAAGTTAACTCACCTGACACGGTTCCCCCTCACCACCAGGTACACGACAAGACTACCTCCTTTCCGATGGGAAAAGAAAGTGAAGCATTTGCAGTTTTTAAAAAAAAACAGGGTGTTCAATTTATCTTAATACAAGATCTATTTTTAAAAAGAGATTTCATTAAAGAAAAATCTCTAGCGTTCAGATTGTTTTTCGACAATGTTATAAAGATCAGCCGGGGCTAATATTATACAGTAGAAAATTGGGGTTAATGTATTACACTTTAAGAGTTGTTATTTATTTATGTCCAAAATTAACAAGAAAATTACAAATGATAGGAAATATATTCTATTATAATGACCATAGCAAACACTTAGAATGTAACAATATTTGGGAGGGAAAAAATCAAAACTAAAATGCCTAATTTTTCCAGTCAAAAACTTTACCACCGTGATATAAATCTTTTGATGTTACTTCGTTACCTTTTATGACACGATATTTTTGAAAATAGGTTATCATTAAGAAAGAATTAATATTCTTTTCTGCGTTAAAATAATGCAATAATATTAGTCGTGTCATGATATATACAGCCTCAAATTTGTGGGGCTAATATGATACAACTTAAGAGGCTAATGTAATACAATACGGGTGTCGGGGCTATTTTGATACACTAAAAATTAACACGCAGACAACTGGAAGGGATTTTTTTATGTTTAATATTACATCAAAGGCGCTGAAATTCCGATTTGATGTTGATAAACTATCCAAGTGTTTATCTGAGAAAGAAAGAGCAGGCGACAATTCATATAGATTTCCTCGTTCTCCTCCCTACCCAGTACATGGTGATTCACTTATGATTATCAATTGGCGGAAGCTTCTGCTGTTTCAGTGCAGTTACTGAATTTTCACTGGAATCACAAGGAACCAGGCCTACAATAGGAGCTAACACCATCCCTTCAACTCCAGATATCAACTGTTCTCATCCAGTACTTTTGAGATAATGCTGTTGGAAAAAAATTTAAAAAAACAGTAGCCCTCCAAAGAATAAGGAAACGGTTAGACCCAATAGCAGCAATCATTACTAGTGAAGAGTGGATCATTACTAGGAAAGACTGGAGTGTTTAATTTACATTAATTTAATATCTCTTTTTAAAAAGAGATTTCATGAAACAAAAATCTCTAGCGTTAATATTTGTTTTCGACAATGTTAATAGGTATTTGTTCGCAATTTTCGAAAATTGAGATCGTTCGCCCAAAATTGAACGTACGCCACTTTTAAACATCTTGTGCTTCGAGGAATAGATTTACAGAAAAATTGGAGCTCTTTTTGAGGAAATTATGTAAATATGATGGGGTTTGTTGTAAAGTACCTTCAAAATTAAAAGATTCGTTTCAAATTCGAAGATTCGTAATAT
>BLKR01007907.1:0-29326 GCA_011170035.1 Teleogryllus occipitalis
GGATGACAATGGATTGCTATTCAAAGCGTTAAAGATAGAATCCTACTTTTTATTTTTCTGTGTCTGTCGGGATAGCAATGGATTCGTATTCAAAGCATTGGAGAAACAATTCTTCTTTTCTTATTTTTTAGTGAAGGGATAGTGATGTATTCACATTCAAAGCGTTGGTAATAGAACCCTTTCTAATTTTTCTGTGTCGGGCTGGTGATGGATACTTATTCAAAGCATTGGGGATGCATTCCTGCTGTTCTTATTTTTCTGTGTCGGGATAACATTGGATTCATTTTCAAAGTGTTGGGGATAGAATCCTACTTTTTATTTTTTTGGATTGGAATAGCAATGGATTCATATTCAAAACGATGGTGATAGAATCCTTCCTTCTTATTTTTCTGTGTCGGGATGACAATGGATTCATATTCAAAGCATTGACATTTATTGATGTTGGTGCCCTAAGTCTTAGGTCGTGATCCCACAGTCCTCTGAGTATGTGGTAATGTTGATCGAAAATGGGTCTAAAGAAATGACAAGAAGAAGCGAGGGTAAAACCGTAGAGATGCCTCGAAACTAATTTGTTTACCACCAATTACTCACTGCAGTTGACCCAGGCACTTGAATGCAGATTTGAACCATTAACCTTTGAATTTAGGGGACACTTTGCATGAAGCCCCGAGAATATTTTCAAAATTTATCTTATTAATGCGTATATATTAATAGGTCAGTTTAGTTGTATTATTAGTTTTATCAAATTATTACGTTACATAACTGAAACACGTTTACAACTAGCATTGTCAAGTACGTTGGAGTCAAGACTTAACAGAGGTGACCCTAAGTATATGGACGATAAGATTGTGGATCCAGAATTCGCGAAGGCATGAATATTTAAATGGTGGCTTGGTATAATTCTGAGCCCTTCCTGTCTTACACACCCTTCCATAATCTCTTGGCTAGAAAGGCCACGTTGTGTTCAGTTTGTGAGTGTATTTGTGGATCTTTGATCTCTACACCCCAACAAACATTCAAGCACCATGATGTGATAAAGTGGTCCTGTGCGGCAAATAGCTAAATGTTCAGAACAGAGAAAAGCTTATGTGATGTTCAGACGCACGAAGATGCTTTTCGTTGGGACAGTCCCTGGAGGAACAGTAGGTACCGCGAAGGACCTTGGAAGGTCTTCTAGTCAGCGATAGATAGCATCTGGGAGGAATGTGGGGCAATTTCGAAAAGCTACCTCCGACTCAAAAAACAAACAAACCCTAACACGATAAAGAAGGAGCCATTTTGTAGCACCACTAATTCTGTACCTGTACTCGACCCTTACGTCGTGAGTGTCCTTCAATACCACAGGTATTCACAAGCATCTGTCAGGAAACATGGCTCTATTAACTTACAATTTAATGCCCCAGTAATTGTTTGGATGTTTTTTAAATATTTTTGGTACGTTTTAAACATTATCTACCTGTATGTGTCTTTTTTGATGGGACCCCGTCTGGTGCCTGACTGTAGCATCACAGCGTTTGCAGGTTGTATTCCGCAACTCCAGTGTCACATGCCGCCAATTTAAACTCCACGCGGAATATTTGACGGTGTTTTAAGCATTAAAATCTCGAGCACGGGTCCGGCTACAAAGTGTCTCCTGCCGGTTTTCCGTGCGTGCCGCGTGGGTAGATCCGCGTGCAAGTGCGTTCATGCCTCGCCTGGAGTGGCCGCAATGCCTTTGCTAGGAACTGTGGTCATCGCACCCTAGACCTCGCCGCAGGGTTTGTATGAGAAACGCAAAAATTTCACGAGCAGACAAGCAGCAATTCCATTCACAGTTTGCATTAAACTCCGGTGTTGAACACATTCCCGTAAATAATTATCGCCAGTGCGAATAATTTATTTATTTATTTATTTATTTATTTATTTTACGTCAAAAAACAGTTAAAAACTGCGTATGACGTGCTATGGGAAAAAGTGAAATCCCTTAAGAATATTTTAGAATATTCTGATAAATCTATTGACAGTAAAGTAGGTGAGGTAAGTGGTGCACAGATGTGTTAAAACGCAGCGTTGCCAGATCTCTTTATTTCCATCTCCCTGTTCCTCCGTACATGCGTGGGGAAGGAGGCGAACCGGTACAATCATTGATGACGCCGTTGTACAATCCTTGAAAAGCGTCGCGCACAATGGCTTACTAATTATCAATAGGAAGTGAAAGGGAAGAAGTGCAGAAAAGCTGAAATGCACTCATACATACACACACTCCATATACACACACGTGCTCCAATAAAACGCCAGAAACAGCATATTGAACAAACAATACATTTAAAAAAATGTGAGACATAAAAAATACAGTATTTTTACAAAAATGTATCCAAATTTAATTTTTTTATTTTCTTATTTTCCCTGTTTTCAACTTTCACTTTTTTCTCAGTACAAATGATGCAAAAGTACCTATCACATTTTTCTCCATTTACAAGTCTTTTGTAATTTTGTCACATTTTATTAAACTTTATCCAATTTTTTAGTAAATTAAGTAAATTATATCTAATATGCAGACAAAAAACAGAGAGAGCAATATAAAAACCTGTCTGTGTGTCTGTTAATGTTATATTAGATATGCTATTTTATGTAAACAGAAAGAAATGTTTGCATTATTTTAAGGTCGCATCAACACCTAGGTCATTAGTGACCACTATTGGAGTTAACGGTATGGTAACTATGAACATAAAACAATATGGTGATAATAAGGGGTGAAAGGACGAACACAAATACAATCATGCCCGAGCCTAAAAACCAACAAAAACTCAATCACAAAGATCATGTGGCACTTTCTCGAATCATATCTGAACATACTAAGCTAACTCACTTACATCTGTTAAATAAATACAGTTTCCTTAAATCTGAATCATGCAACGAAAAACTGTCAATTGTCCTTATTTTCCAGTCATGTACTAAATAATTCCACGAATGCCAATCAATTCTACAGACCGCCAGCCTTGAAACTATTTTATATTCTTGTGTTTTTCAGGAAAAAATATTAAAATTATGTAAAATACTGAAAGTGTATAATGATTTATAAGCCTGATTGTCAATTGTAAATTACTGTTCTAATACTTGTTTGCATTGTGTGTTCACTATTTAAATTAAATCCTGTATTAATTATAGTATATCATGAATAGTTGTAGTCGCTAATAATCTTGTCGTAGATGCAACTTTAAATAAAATCTTTTTTTTATTAAAAAAATAAATGAAAGAAGAATTTAGGGTCTCCACATCTTAGGAGACTAAACAATAACTAAATTTTTGAACAATCATATCTGGTACTTTCTACAATTATATATAGTATACTATGTTTTTGCGAAATATTAATGTCGGTATATAAGAAGTATTTTAATAAAAAATTCTTCATGTTGAAAAAAAGCGCCAAATATTTTTTCCGTAATCTAGATTAATGCTGTTTTGATGTTTTGTTATAAGCTGAATATATTAATTTTTTTAGACTTTACCTGTAACAATATTGATCAAAGATCTTACTTCCCTTCAAATTTCATTCCAATTGCGAATTTCATTCAAATTTCAAAATTCATTCAAATTGCAAGAATATAATTTATACAACTCTTGTTCTTACGTCACAGCACTACAGCATGAATGGTACTTTTCAGCATTCCCTGAGGAACAAACGCAAACCTTTCAGACTTGGCTGTACAGAAGATAATGAAACACAATGCAATTAATGTCTCCTTCTGCAGCTGTCGGGCTACAGGCGTATCTTCCCAAGTTCTCGAGGAGATTTAACGGGTGTCGCGAAGCAGGAGTTCCGCAAGGCTTTCGGGGCGATGCGACGGCCTGGAGGGGCAACTGGAAGGACCACGCAAGGAGTTCAGTGCGATTGGACGGAGAAATGAAGGAAAACTCATTGCATAGCAAAATATGCTCGCGAGTCTTACCCAAAACTGCACTTTGAGTGTGTTGTTTCTTTAAATATTGAGATACAATGTTTAGACATATGGAGTCAGCAATTTGTGAAGCATTAGCATTACGATTTTACTACTAATTACGAAAATTGAAATCTGAGGAGTAGACATTTTTTGATAATATTCGTATTTAAAGCAATACTCTTTACTTGCTCATTGAAATCATATTTTACAAGTCGTCTTCTTTAAACGCTTGTTTAGAAGAGTTTCTCCGGTTTTCGTTATTAAAATAATATGTCCTTCTTAATAAAAATCTCAGAAAAAAAATTATTTTGTCATTCGAATTGAATTGTAATCTTTGTTCTGCGCTATTTTCGAGTGACAAAAGCATTCCAAACCCATGACGACATTGAAATGTACTACATTTAGCTGCATACTTCCCGAAGGATGTTTCGCAATTTGGGCCAGCTCACTTCTAGTTCCTTCGTATACACTCATGTTTTGCAAACAACACCAGGATCTTATTTGTTGTGTTCAAACTATTCTCTCTTTGATTTCGAATTCCATAGAAAGATGAACGTTACGGAAAAAAAAATTCTGCTAATTAAAATTAACTTTTTCTGTGCAATACAAGTTAACTTGTATTTAGAAATAAGCATATTTTATACTTTAAATGGCCGTTTTGGACTACATTGCATTTTATGAAAAGAGGCTCCTAGTGGCGATTGTATCTATATTGCTATTTCTATTTGATCAGGCCGGTAGCCATTGTAGCAACGCCTCCATTTCCGCCAACGCCTTCTCCCGATCTATTCCAACATTTCAAGACGGAGGCTGTGAAGGCTAGGACAGCATTTCGCCACTCTCTCCATCCTCTTCGTCTTATTCGTCATCGTCTTCTCCTGTGGCGCTTTCTCCTCCAGTGGCGTTGTTATTCGATTCTCCATTGTTCGGATCCTCGAGATATGGATGCTCATTGTGCGAATGGGAAGCAAAAACACAACTTATCGTGGCTCTGCTCCCTCGGCACAATGCATTCAATTAAAACGAGGAGCCAGCTGCCGCCCTCGCCGCCACCCTCGCCGCCGCCCTCGCCGCCGCTCTGCCCCGCCCTTGCCATCGCTCTCGCCGCCGCCCTCGTCGCCGTCCTCGCCGCTGCCCTCGCCGCCGTCCTCTTCGCCGCCCTCGCCGCCGCTCTGCCCCGCCCTAGCCATCGCTCTCGCCGCCGCCCTCGTCGCCGTCCTCGCCGCTGCCCTCGCCGCCGTCCTCTTCGCCGCCCTCGCCGCCGCCTTTGCCACCGCCCTCGCCGCTGCCCCCGCCGCGCCGCCTTCGCCGCCGCCCTCGCCACCGCCCCTCCGCCGCCCTCGCTGCCACCCTCGCCGCCACCCCTCGCCCCGCCCCCTCACCCCGCCCCCTCGCCCGCCCCCTCGCCCCGCCCCATCGCCCCGCCCCATCGCCCCGCCCCATCGCCCCGCCCCTCGCCCCGCCCCCTCGCCCCGCCCCCTCGCCCCGCCCCTCGCCCCGCCCCCCTCGCCCCGCCCCCTCGCCCCGCCCCTCGCCCACCTCCCCATCGCGCCCCGCCCCCTCGCCCCGCCCCCTCGCCCCGCCCCCTCGCCCCACCCCTCGCTCCACCCCCTCGCCCCGCCCCCTCCGCCGCCCCTCGCCCCGCCCCCTCGCCCCGCCCCCTCACCCCGCCCCCTCGCCCCGCCCACTCGCCCCGCCCCTCTGCCGCCCTCGCCGCCGCCCTCACCCCGCCCCCTCCGCCACCCTCGCCGCCCCATCCCTATCGCCTGCTTGGCGGGGGGCGTCGTTACTTCTGGTATCGTCAGTCTTCTGAGTCGTCTTTGTCTTCTTTTCTTCTCTACTTGAATTTTATTCTCCTTTTTATTTAGTTTGTTGGCACATGGCGGCCAAAATTAATACCAATTTGACGCCGTTCTTGGAATTCAATCATTTATAGCAATTGTTTTGCGATAATTAACAGCTAATGGTTTACATTTCAAACATTCCACCTTCAACTTCTAGAGAGAAAGGGAATTCATTTTTCATATGAAAGTCTTTGGAAGGACTGAACTACTTTGAAATTTTGAACTGCTTTCCAAGAATGCCGTGAGAGCTCACCACCGACCAGACACCAAGAACGAACAGAATAGACAACATTGCACATTGGCGCAATTTCACGGAATCCTGCCTCTTTCCACATAAGACGCGGTGGGATCTAATTGTTTGAAAATCCGGAAGCCGACCAGTTTCCTGGCAACTCGCATCGCTCGTCTAAATAGCTAAGCAATAAGCATCTCGGCTGCGTTGAAAATTAGATTTGTACTGTAACGTATTGTAGGGCTACAGCTAGCGACCGCCGGGGCGCCACAAAGGTTCGGCGGCAAGGGATTAGACGCCAGGGACCAGGCAGGATGTGACACTCCGAGATATTCTGAGAAATCCTAAGAGCTAGGGAAAGGGATGCCCAAAGTGCGGGACAGCGCATTTTTGCCGCGTGCCGCGTGACAAATTCTTGGAATCCATGGAAATGGATGTCCAAAAATGCCTGACAACGCGACTAGCGCGGGCTGTGTGCAAAACCCAGTGACGTTTCACGTCACGTGGGTGGTAGCTATATAAGAGCGAACGCAGAGCGCGGGGGCGGGGTTTGTTGAGCTGAGTGGGAACCCTCGTGCGAACGCACAAAACTTGCGCCCAGGGCGGTGCGGAGCCGAGCTAGGCTCGTGCGGCAACCTATGTGTTGGGACGCCGTTGTGGACTATATCCACGGGTGACCGAGGTCGCCGGAGCTGTCTGCTGTGTGCGGGAGGCTCGCTGAGGAGTGGCGCGGGCCACGAGTCAGTCATTCATTTTTAAGGATCGCTTCTGCGATCAGGGAAGTAAACATCTACCAGAGCTGAGTAACTTAAATTATTACTGTACATATTGTGAATAAACCTGTACATATTTATCATTGAAGCTCGTGTATGTGATTATTGTGCATTCCCACGACGTCACAGTACGTTGGTACTGTGTCCAGCTCATAGCACGCAGACTCCGTGAAACAGGGCATGTCGTGCGTTTAATATTATTAAATATTAATATTATTAAATATTGATATTATTAAATATTAATATTATTAAATATTAATATTATTAATAATATTAAATATATTAATAATATTTAACACGCACGTATTATGAAAAATAGGAACAAGCGATTGCTTTTTCCACCAGACAGGTAACACTGACAACATCTCCAATACTCGCCAATAGTACGCTGAGTTGAAATAATAGTTCTTAAATAGTTGGTTTTCTCAACTTCCCCTCGTGTCAAAGGATTAAAAGACGATAGGAGTATTGTTTTCAACATCAGCAGAAGCTGTGCCAAGGAACTCAAGCTATATTCGCAGCCTCAACATAGTTTGTTCATTACTTCGTCATTAAATAATCTTTTACGTTATCCATGTACTACTTACTTATATAGTAAAGAAAAAAGTGTAATGCTGCGAAAAAAAAATACCGACGATCTTTCGACAGAAAAAAATTTGTGTGGCCCTGATATCCAAAATGTTGATAAATCTTGTTCTTATTATTTATTAAATTACATCTTCTAACACGTGTAGTAAGAATTCGTCTTTCTTTCTTGGGTCAACATCTAAACCGTTCAGACGATTTTCTCGAAATTGATAATTGAAATCTTTCAGTTGTTGATCTTTAATTTGATATAATTTATTTGGTGGAAAAAGAGTAAAAACTGCATATGACGTGGCAGAGGAATGTGATGAGGCAGAATAATATTTGCGCACGTTATCATGAGAACCAGAATCCCATCCCAACATTTTAACGATAAATAGTTGAAATTAAAAACAAAAAAATAATAATAATGAAATTTAGAAATATTATCAGTATTTGAATCGGGATATTATCAGTATTTGAAAAACTAATTTTCGTTCCCGAGTTATAGAAACGCTGTTTGCAACGATGAACGAACTGAAAATTTGATTTTTCTGCATTGCTAATAGTATAGTAACTCGCCTTCGGCTGTACTCCTATCACTACAAGCAAAAGGAGAGCTCAACAAAACGTGCGCACAGTGAAGCTACATTTATGTCCACAAACAAAACAAGGGTCCTGTAATTGATGTCCTGTACATTTCTTTTTAAGATTACGAGTAGTTGTTGAATAATGATGAAACTGTATTGTACTCTGCGCATTCTCACTACTTTTCTTTCCACTTGATTATTATTTCCTTCTGATACTGATTTAACCTAGGTTACACTACCTTGTATATACTCCGTAGTTTCGTTATTTCATCCCGTGAACGACGCACCCTTTAACTACAGCACACCTCTGACAAACACCCTCTGCGCCTCGCAGATGACTCGCGCTGTAATTCCTCCCTCTCCACCAACCAGTGCTGCCACCCTTCCACTGCTAAATTGCATCGTTCCCGTTTTGCGCTCTCCTCCGCCCTTTTCCCCTCCGCAACTCCCTTTTCTCCCTCTCCCTCCCCGCTCCAACGTCCTCGCGCCGTCGCCGTCTGATATTTCTGCTGATTGTTAGTGCTTTATTTCCACTCGTCGCCGCTGCAATTAAGGCGGCGCTGAATGGCTGCGAAATAAGCACAGCCGCCCGCCGCCACCAGCGCCCCTCGCGGCGCCGCCGGCAGATGGCGCCACGCCGCGCCACGCCGCGCCACGCCGCGCCACGCCGCGCCACGCCGGGTGAGAGGCTCGCAATTGGGCGATTTCTTCTGGAAACAGATTGTCTTTGGAAGAGCTCGCCGCGTTTACTCGCGGAGAGAGATGAAAAGTGCTTCTCGTTCTGTATTCTCGACGGGTGGAAACGTGGTGTAAAAGGAAGCAGAGATTCATGGGGTTAATGCTTTAATTCTGTTTTCAGCCACTAGAAAGAACAGTGTGGAAACTGTTTCAAAAACTGCCCCTGCGCTTAAGACAGGTTATGTACTTTAAGCGAAATCAATTATTAAGCTCTTAATTAATAATTAATATCTAAGTTAAAAGATTAATTTAAGTAATCATTCATTTTATTAAACAAGAATAATTTCATAGAGGGAGGCAAGACGTTCATATTGCTGACGTTAGTACATAATTACCTTCTCACTCGTGTGATCGCGGGCGTTATTATATATTATATTAGTCTATTCTACATATCGAGATGAAACGTTCCTCATATGACATTAAGACTTTAGTGACAAATAGTCAGCAATCGGCAAGTAGTACATTTTCAAGCAGTTGAAAACCTTTCTTGCGAGAAAACAAGGAATGCTCTTACACTAAAATACTCACCGTTATTATGTAAAGAAAAAAACTAACAAATATATTCTACATACCATATATGTTTCTTGCTTTCTCAAAGCCATGAGGTCTACTCCTCGAGAGTTAACGAGAACACGTAGTGATAGCTGAAAAAAGGAATGTGATAAAGTTTAGGATTAAATTCCGTAGATTCTAGAAAATTACTGTTCATAGCAGTTTTGTGCATAATTAAATTAGATAAACTTACTTTATTTGAAAGCTTAGGTTGCAGCGGTCGGAGTCAGTATCTACTTCGCTATCCGGGAGACGCCACGTACTAGGAACAGAGGTGCCAGCTTTTCGGTAGTTATTCTGCAACCTTCCTCAGGGCTAAATGGGCGGAAACGGACTGCGCTCATGGTTATATAGAACGAGAGTGCTCTCTATCCGCCGGGCGTTTGTCCGGACGATCGGCTTATTCTGTAACCTCTCACTCAAAACGGTTAGCTCCCTCCCGACATCTGAGAAAGGAAACACTGACTAGCGTAGTATACAGAATTAGTTCGGATATGACTAGAGCAGTAGAAAAATCGATACGTCGAGAGCTGCGGCGCGGATCAAAGGGTAGCCGGAAGGAAGCAAGACTGAGCTCATTCCGCTGAGGTTGCTGGCATAGACGCATTTCTGTGAGCTGCATTGTCGTTAGATTGTACTTGCAAGTTACCAGCAATTGAATCGAATTCTATATAATCATTGGAAAGCATTCGAGAAGTGCGGTAATTATTCGCCCCAGGAATTCTACTTCATCTAAAGATTAAATTTTAGAGAAAAATATTTTCCAGCCTCTGTCTGGAAGAGAACTCTAGCGGCCGTTTGCTCTGATTAGTAACTTGGCGTGGTGTCTCCAATCAACATAATGCAAATGCCGGAACAGTACCTAATAAACGGGCCACGGACCGCGCGCAATCTTCCATCCCCTTCCTTGTTCAATCCTCACTCCTCACTTCCAAACACAAACCCACATACTCCACTACCACATACGTCGGAATACCCGTCAACAGCTATGAACTTTTTCCGGCTGGGGCGGTTGCCTTGTTCGTGGGAGATCCCTGACTGGGGAAAACCTCGCCAGCCAACGTATAGGTCGACGCCGGATCTCGCCATCCAGCGGAGGAAGATCATCGCCACGCCCAGGCATAAATATATGCACTACACTTACGGGAATACTGATTTTAACAAGTTACCCGCCCGGAATCACCATTCATTCAATCAATCACACCATGTACGGGACTAATGACCACATCAATTGAGACGTCTGGAAACACCAATCAATCAATGAATAATCGAATCTGTTGAGGAAGAACCTGGTTGGCCTCCTGGTCCGCCCCGCGCCGCTTGTAGAAGCAGCGATCTCAGACCGCGTCCGAGGGCTGGATTCCTGGGCGATCGTCGGAGCTGGCGGCGCGACGGCTCCCGATGCCCTGGCACGCGGCCAGACGCTTGTCACCTGCACCGTCCGCCCCGCCCTGCCCCGCCCCGCCCCGCCCACGACTGCGACACCCCCTTCTCCTCCCATTGCTTCTCTCTGACTAAAGACTGGGAGCGGTAGCTCAGTGCATCAACTGAAGTCACTACAGCACCTCTGACCGGGAGGTCCTAGGTTCCCACTCCCCACGGTGGCAGGACTTTCCACACTAGCTTTTCAGCGAGGTCGAATTCAGTCGCTGTCTGGAGGAGAATTCTAGCGGCCGGCTGCTCTGATCGGTAGTTTTCCGTGGTTTCTCCGATCAACACCAGGCGAATGCCGGAGCAGTACCCTAACAAACAGGCCACGGATCGTGCGCGATCTTTCCTTCATCTTCCTTGTCCTATCCTCTCCCCATACACACACACAGACTTACACTAACATGCCCTACACTACCACTTATTCCGGGAGACCGGTCGGGAGCTTAGAGCTTGTCCCGGCTGGGGCGGTGCCCCGCTGGTGGGAGAGTCCTGGTTAGGGGGAAACCTCACTAGCCGATGGTAGGTCGGCGCCAGATCTCACCATCCAGCGGGGGGAAGTTCACCGCCATCTCCCGAGAATTAACATGCACTACACTTACGGGATTAATGACCAAAGCAGTAGACGCCCCCCGAAACACGAAAAAATCAATCAATCAATCCATTAGTGGTCGCTAATGACCAAGACGTCGACCTTAATAAACCAACCTTAAATTTAAAACAATAAAAATAAAATAAAATTTAAAAAAACTGAGTGCGGTGAGGTGAGGGGAGAGTGATTCGGAGCCGTAACCTAGCACCGAGCGAGTAGTCCACTTCTACGTCTTGCTTGATAGATAGATAGATTTATTAAAGTTCGCTTTGAGCTAATGCTCGGTGGCAAACATGATTACAACTAGATATACGACAATTACAAAACTATTACGAATATTTACAAAAGTAATTACAATTAGAATTAGAGATTAATTTTGAGTTATCTGTAAGTTGATTTATAAGCTTTTCTAAGCGAGTTCTTGACGAGTCGGCATCGAAGGTGGCAGAGACTGGTAGACTGCTCGGCTTACTATTCCCCGCAACATTGTGGCTGCCTGCTGGCTGGCCGGCCGGCCGATTAGGGCGGGGGGAGGTCGTAAGGAAGGCGAGCAGGCATATGTGACCCTGGAGGCTCCGAGGTTTCAACCTACAATGTCAGAAATTACATTAAATTCACTGTATATTTAATGTGCCATTGTACATGAATTTTATTGTACCTTGTACATTAAATTTACATTAATGTACCTGTACATTACATTTATGCGTAAATTAATATCAATGTAGATTTAATGTGCGACTGTTGACTTAACTTACTTGCCTGCACTAAATTTAATTGTTCACGTAAATTAAATTTAATTTACACGTACATTAATTTTAATGTAGATGTGCATTAAAGTTACTGTAGATGTACATTAAATTTAATTTACGTGCATGATAATTAATCTCATGTACTTTACATTAAAAGTAATGCAGAAATTTCTGAGAGTGTATGTTAGAACAACATAGCTCTGACGAACATCAGTCAGTGAGTAAACAAGTCCCAGCTGGTAACGTACTTCACAGCGTAAAATTAGTTTCGAAAACAAGACTCGAGACAAAAATTAAAACAATCATATTTTCGTTGAACTCTCCAAATTTTCGAAAAAACTGAGAAAGTTAAAAAATGTTGCGTCGTCCTGTATCTACAATATTTAAAACTGACATTTGTTTTTTAATAAAATTCAATAATAACGGATTTTGAAGTAGTCATTTTCAATTTTTCGAAAATATAAGTTGTATTCGCGTAATTGTGTGTGCTAGCCCAGACTAAAGAGATTAGAAAACTATCTAGTATGAGAATGTCTGTGACATTCTGTAGCATCACCAGTTTATTTTTAGAATTTCGATCAATGAACTAAAAATATGAAAAAGAAATGTGCTTTTATACAGATTAGATCATAAAAGAAGGCCGACCTGGATGGCCGAGGTGGCTAAGAGCGTGTACCGATTCAGCGCTTCGGTCCGAAGGGTCGCGGGTTCGAGTCCCGCCTTGGACATGGCTGTTTGTCCCTTGACTTTGTGTGTGTGTGTGTGTGTTGTCGCGGAGGGCCTCGCGTTCTGCTGACCCCAGATCAGAGGAGCCCGCAAGTGTTTGTCTAGTGTATGGTCGAGTATGCGTCCCTTCGGGACGTAAAGGGCAACCGGCTGTCGGCTGGATAAAAGCCCTAGGGAAAAAAAAGATCATAAAAGAAGAGAAACAAAAATCTAGACAATTTTTGATTGGTATTTCATACTACATTTTAGCAATACCCATGAAGTTTGAGTCACAGTATTTACATAAGAAAATAAAATCATATCTTCATCATATCGATCATCAATCGAATCATCATATCTTTGACTACAACTGGCTATTATTGTTAGATTCCTTCCGATATCCTTTGCAGTGTTACTGTGTCCTAATTTATTATTAAAATGTCTGGAAACAGGCCCTTTTGAGTTCGTGTGCCCCAGCGAAGGAGTTTCCTTCCAGAAAAGCAGCTTATCGTTTATCGGAGAACAAGGAAGAGCGTGCGGGGTGTCTCTCGCCGCACTCACTAAATATTCATTTTCCCGTAAGAAGAGCCGCCGTGCACGAAGTATCGCGTTGGGCTACGGGAAACATTAGTAGGAAATGCAACATATTTCAAGACCCACCCTGCAAGTGAGTGGGGTATGTTACACTTGAAACTCTCCGAACTTTAGCAAATAAACGTGGAATCATTTTTTAAAGTCCGCCGCCTCAAAGTGCCCTGTAAATAACTGCGTGACGGACGCCGAGAACAAAGGCTTGCTCATATTTTTTACGTAAATTGCAAACTTGTGCGAACGCCCGCTGCGAAAAGAGGGAGGGGGGGGAGTGATTTAGCAAAACGTCTAAAAGTTCACAAAGAGGGAGAAGAGGCTCTACGGAAGCATATAGAGCTGTTGTTTTTAGCGACTAAGTTTCCGGAAAGTTCCTTTTTTGCTCTTTTCTCTCTCTTTTTTTTCAATTTCGAAGCGCAAGACCGGAGCTTCTCTGGAAGTCGAATTAGACAGTGGAATCCGATAGTCTCCAAACCCAGAGAATATCCGATAGATATTTCGTGGCCGACTTTCGGGACAACCTGAGCGTCCACTACAGAGTGTAGCTCTACTGTCGATTCGAAACAGTCGTCTTAATTAACATTTCCAGCTCCCCTTTTACACCGGAAGAAGATAATCCAGTCTTAATATCGAGTCCAATTACTTTTTTGCTCTCGTATTTGTTTTCAGTTTTGAAATGAGGTCAGTTTGCGCTGTTGTTTAAAGACAGAATTACAAGATCTTCTTTGAATTGTCTTTGGCTCGTTAGTTTAAACTTCTCTCCGGTTCTTAGCGCAACCGAAAATAATTTGGTTCTTGTGAAAGTCGTCTTTATTGGAACACGGTATTGTTTTGGATTATGTGTGTACTTTCAGGCATCTTTATTACAGTAAGTAACCAGAAACTGAAATTCGTTGCAATGTTACATCCAATTATAAATATATTTTTCATTTGCTTAGGCTAAAATATTGTGATTTGTGTATAGAAAATTAGACTGGTCAGTCAGTCAGTCAGTCAGTCAGTCAGTCAGTCAACAGAAACTGCAGGATAATTTACCTCCTATAGATTAAAATCTATTGAAAGCAATATTTGTTATGCTAATTCGAAAAAACATCTTGATACAATTCTGGATTGTAGGATTAAATTCTGGATGACCAAAATAAAAGTTGAAATGATTATTCTTATGCAGTGTCTTAATTACCCTCTATAATAGGTTATTAGAATGTTGGTGGACCGAATATGATTTTAAAAACACCCCGTATATTCAGTTTCATTTATTACGCTCAACATACGGCGAATACAAATCGCCCTTTTTACCGTTACTAGTATCTCGTTTCCTAATGTACCTGAAGGAGTGGGAGAGAATTATTAGCATACTGGCCGTTAACTGTCTAAATGTGGGTTTCGTTTGGGAGGTTTCGGAAGTCCAAGTACAAACCATTACACCAATGGTGTTGGCCCTTGAACAACTAGGTTTTGGTGCATTTCTCAAAGTTTATTTCCCTAATATTCAGTTTTCACTAAATTTGCCCCTGCTAGAAAATGTCTTGTACAGTAGAAGCTTTTTGAATGGAATGGCTCCTCAAACGGAAGTGTGTAAACCGGCGCAGCGCGTGCTTTCGGGTTGCGAGCCGCCGCCCGTCCGCCCGTCCGCCCGTCCGCCCGTCCGCCCGTCCGCCCGTCCGCCCGTCCGCCCGTCCGCCCGTCCGCCCGTCCGCCCGTCCGCCCGTCCGCCTGTCCGCCCGTCCGCCCGTCCGCCCGTCCGCCCGTCCGCCCGTCCGCCCGTCCGCCCGTCCGCCCGTCCGCCCGTCCGCCCGTCCGCTCGTCCGCCCGTCCGCCCGTCCGCCGTCCGCCAGTCCGCCCGTCCGCCCGTCCGCCCGTCCGCCCGTCCGCCCGTCGCCCGTCCGCCGTCCGCCCGTCCGCCCGTCCGCCCGTCCGCCCGTCCGCCCGTCCGCCCGTCCGCCCGTCCGCCCGTCCGCCCGTCCGCCCGTCCGCCCGTCCGCCTGTCCGCCCGTCCGCCCGTCCGCCCGTCCGCCCGTCCGCCCGTCCGCCCGTCCGCCCGTCCGCCCGTCCGCCCGTCCGCCCGTCCGTCCACCATTCCGCCCGTCCGTCCACCATTCCGCCCGTCCGCCCACCATTCCGCCCGTCCGCCCACCCGTCAGACGGTCCGCCCGAAGTGGGGTTAAGGTGGAAGGCGCAGAGCCGAATCGCCACACCACCGCGCCATCGCCGCCGATCCTCTCAAGGGCCGCGGCGCGTCCTCCACGCGGCTCGCAGCGCGTGGCTCACGAGGACGGCCGCCCCCTCCCTCCACCCCCTCGCCCCGCCAAGGGCCCTCGCGCCGCAATCCGCCCTCCAGGCGGCGCCACTCCACGGAGCTTCCCGGGGAACAGGCACCGAGGCCTCAAGCACACGTCAGCCGCTTGCCCGCAGCCCTGACAACACGAAACACACCCGTCACCTCACATGGCTCACAACGCTTCAACTGTGTGAGCATTTCACAAAGTTTACTTAAAAATATACTTCATATTAATGATTAATACAAACAAGTTATCGGGATTTTTTTCTCATCATCAGCTACTCCAAATATAATGGATTAATGTCACGTGAATTAACTATACACACACACACACACACACACATGTCTCGAGTATTGTGCCACAGAGAATGCTAAAAATCTAGAAACATTTGTGTGAGTTAATTAATTATGAATATTAAATATATTTTTAAATAAACTTTGTGGTTGATACCTCTTGGATTCTTCATCATTGTGGATTACCACAATATCTATGCTGCCACCACCAAATTTACATAGATTTTAGATAAGCTTCAAAAGGTAAGCTAATAAAACGGATTATGGAATCTCATGTAAGATAAAAATCTTTATTGAGGCCGTATCTCTTGTGGTCTCCAACGTCACGCAATTGGTGGCGCAAGCGAAGAACGAGAGCATTGTGTTTAGAAGTTCAAATGAGAATGGCATTTCTTAATTAATTAAGCAAGTATTTTGGCATAAAATGCGTTTGAGTTATGCACTGGACATATTTCAGAATGTTTATGTTAATCGCGTAATACGAAGGTCGGATCCTCTTCGAACGACGAAAACATATCATCACCGCAATAAACTATTTATAATTCCGTAGTTTAGGCGAAGGTTCCGACAAATTGGATAACCTACGACAGAGAGCCAAGTATCATCAATAGCGTTCACAGTGTTTTCTAAATACGTGGGCGCGTTATTGAGCCGAGACGAGTGTACAACCAGTTCTACTTTTAGTCCGCTCTAGCAGTTTTCTAGAATGTACTAAGACAAGTGAATGTTAGTGGTGGAAATTATATCTAAATATCTTGTTATTACTAGATGCTCAGTGTATACTTTTCAAAGCGCCCAATTTCTTTAAGGGAATTCATTTCAAATCACTTTCATCGTGGATTTGCTTCGCATTCAAATCCTGGCTTTTTCTGACCACAGAGAGAAGCAGCTGTTGGTAGTATGCATATATACAAATAATTGAGTGAACACATTATTTTTTATTTATTTAATAGGTAATTATTACACAGACAAATTAGATAACTTGATACTACGTGGCTAGGTCAAAGGCCTTTAAGCCATTACAATACCTACATCCTACCGCGTTCTAACCTTCGAATTCCGGTATTCACCCCAAATGGTCTCTCCATCGCATCAAAGCCGCGGAAAAGAGACCATAAGGTACTGCTGCGGAAAAAAACCCTAAAGAGGTAAAAACTTGCCGTCAGAAGCCGAGTACATGCTAATCTATCATACTTTTTTAAACTATTTATTTCTTTCCTGACGCGGAAGTCACGCATCCTCCTTCCAGTGTTTGGCCTCCTCAGCACCTGAAATCAAACAGCGCCACAGAAGATCGTCCGCACCATCGCATCTGCACTTAAGATTCCGACACCCACTTCTCTTTGCCCCCTAATATGCTTATTACTTTGACCATTTCATTTTATTTTATTTTATTTTATTGACTTATTTATGTACTTGTATTTATTAATAATTAATATACTTATATTTATTAGTAATTATGTATTTATGTACTTGTTGCTTTGTGGTTTTACAGAAGATTGACTCTACATCCTTTTAATTTGCTCTGCGAACGAAACATAGAGAGGAAAATGGATGGCATAGGGAAATTACTACTTCCAACATAGGAACGTAACGCTCGCCCAAAACATTTAAGGTGATAACAGGTCTTACTTCATGAATGAATTAGGAAAATTTCTAGGAAAGTTTGGGATCATTAGATAAACGCAAATTAGGGAGAGGGAAAAGAGCACTGGTTAGTATGAGCCTAGACTGGGGACGAAATAAATAAATCAATACGCAAACAATGATTAAGTTAATCAGTAATTTAAGTTAAGTTAGTAAACAGTTAAGTAAAGAAGTCGTAAGTCATATTCAACTGTTAAGTAATAAGTACACATAAATTATTAGTACTCTTATATTAAATTGTAGGGGCAACAGATTTTAAAATTGAAGCCAAATTAACTGGAAGAAATCCCAGGAGTAGATCGGTTCAGGAGCCCTTAGCAGTATATCTACCAATGACATTAGCACAAAGTCAGACAGAATCTAAAGACGTTCCGTGTTCTTTGAAGTATAACATAAACCGGGCTGTCTATGGCGAGAGTAAGCAAGCGAAACAGTTGACGTTACCGCAGCTGAAGAAACGAAATCCCAGGTTTTTCTAGTTGTGGAGTCATGTCCACAACTTGATCAGCCTTTTTATTTGTATTTATTCTCTCTCAACTATTAAGGTAAATAAACCTACGCCGTAAGTAGTTAATGAAATTTTCCCTCCACTTTTCTTAACACTTCTGACTGACGCATGGTACCCCTTTTCATGCTTCGAAATGTAATATGTATATGGTACAAACAAGTTTCATCTTCAGATATTCAAGTGATAACATTAGTATGCGAGTTAACCTACAAACAAAACAAGGAGTTGCTAGGTGCCTTTTCCTTGGGAAGCCCCTCATCCCGAAAAAAAAGATATTCGCCAAATGTCATAAAATTATTGTATCTGCAAAGTAATTGATAATCAAACACTGGTATACTTACAATTTAACAATTAGTATAACTATTAAAACAGCACTCTGTGTGATTAAAAGTCTGTTCTTGTTAGCATATTTTCCGCCGTGAACAATCGCAGCAGATTAATAGTCCTTGATAGACACTTGTTAGGGTTTGAATGCATTACGGGTTACATAATGAATTTCTCGCCAAATATTAGTTATTCACGATATAAGTGTCGTGAAGTATCAGATTACAATACGAGATTGGAAAATTACCAATTGAGAATTGTAATCAGATGTTACGACACGAATATCGTACAACCTTTTATCTACTTTGTAAAAATTTGCTAGATTTAATGTCAAATTTCGTCCTAGGCCTTCAATTAGTATTCACAGTTTTTTCACAAGTGGCGTCACTCTCAACAAGGAAAACAGTTGAGACACAGTTGGAGTATACTTTTCAAGATGAGTGAATATGGTTCTGATTTTGAAATAGAAATAGCAGCAAATACTGCTTTAGAAACACTGTTACCCAACAAATCAAGAAAGAAATATAAGCGTATCTTACATATAAATTGTTGTGTTAAATTTATGTGGTGGAAGAGGACATATTAAATGAAGTTTATTTCTAGCTAGTTAACTGTATTTTTAACTTCGACTCCACGCCCTGCAAAATTTCTCTTTATTCTATGTTATTATATCTTCTCTCTTTATTCTAACCGGAAGCGGTAGCTTATTGCATCAACTGATGTCACTGCACATTCCGGGAGGTCCTATGTTCGAGTCCTGACGGCGGCAGGATTTTCAACGTTAGCTTTTCAGCTAGGTCAGTCTTTGTCTGAAGGAGATTTTTAGGCTGCTCTGTAGCTCGGTAGTTTTCCATGGTTTCTCCAATCGACACCAGACGAATGCCGGAGCAGTACCCTAACAAACGGGCCACGGACCGCGCGCGATCTCTTCTTCCTCCTCCTTGTCCTATTCTCTGCCCCGCTGGTGGGAGAGTCCCGGTTAGGGGAAAATCCCGTTAGCCGACGGTAGGTCGGCGCCGGATCTCGCCATCCAGCGGGAGAAGATCACCGTCATCTCCTGAGGAAAAACATGCACTATATTTACAGGAATAATAACCTAAGCTGTTGACGCGCCCAAAATCACTAACGAACCAACCAACCAATCAAAATGTTTATTCTATTGTACAAGGCTGTTATGAAACTACTAGTAAATCCAGTTTTGTAACTTGACCCAAAATTACAGTGCTGGTTTGTGCTCGCTTTGCATTTTTGTTTGTTCAAAAATACGCTGTTCATTCGTACTGCTATTAATTCTTATAAGCCTTTCTAGTTTCTTTACTTTTTTTGGAAAAATTGTTTTGGTATTAACGTTTGTGCAAGTACTTCTTGTTTTAAAAATGTATTTTATTATAATTAGTTTTTTAGTAAACCTTTTAAGTTGTTTTTTTTTCGGAGAGAGGCCCCTATACGAGTTTTTGCTACATGCCCTGTACAGTGTATTTCTCTATTATCCACATTCCCTCATAAACATACGTGCTAACTAATATGTAGCTAATAACAGTGATGGAGAGAGAAAAATATATTTCAGAACTTGTTTTGCTTAAAATCAACTGTGTCAACTAGTAGGACTGATAATAATTTTTACACTGGTTTCAAGAGCTCGTCTTGGATATGAAAGGATAATTTTGCACTCTGACCCGGGATGTTCTACACAATGGGTTTGTTAAAGCTCGTTTCCCTTCACCAGTCACTCGACTGTTTATATTTATTTTGTCGTACTCTCTTCCCAACGAAATCCTCGAGCTTGAAAGGCAATTTGGTAAATAGCAAATGGGCACTTACCTCTTATTATTCTTGCCAGACCTTCCGGGGGAATTAAATTTTCCGGGAAATTTACCGCAATGAGGCGAGTAGGAGTCGAGGATGTCCTCAGCGCGTTCAACTTCCATCGAGGACGATACTGCGCCGCAGATACGGAGGCGAGGTGGAAAGCTGCTCGGTGCGAAACTCGACCAAGTTGAGGCTCGAGAGGTCCTCCTGAAGACTAATTATTCCACTGAATTCAGCCGAGCAGCGGATGGAGGGGTGGCTGCCTCAGCTCCAGGGTTTCGCAAGGGGCCGAGATGCAGGGAGGGGCGTTGTGGGGTTAAGAAGCTGTCTGAGGTGAGAAAAGCTCCCAGCCCGGCAGGGAAGGCGGGGATCTTATCACCCGGGAGATGTTTTCTGATAATGAGGGGGTGCGACGCTTGGAGAAGGTAATCCAGTCGCTTACTTTCGCACTTCTTTATTTTGAAAAGCCTTTCTTTCCGTTGTTCTTGAGAAGAAAATAAACAGGCGTGATGGGCTTAATTGAAGTTCTTCGGAATACCTTTCTGAGAAGGTTACGTTGTAGTTTGTTGTGCGTTGTCTGGAGAGTCAAGGAACAACCTCTAGAATTCGCCAGTTCATTTACGTTTCGCAGTAGTCCAATATTTTCACTTATCAGAGATTAGGCACATAAGGAAACAAGATAAAATACTATATTCGTAATAGACGATGTTAATAAATGCACAATAACACACGAGCTTGAAAATTTGCGAGACAATTTTCGAAACGGTTTATAAATCTTATAAAATGCTCCAATGACAAACACTAGTATTTCCCGGGCGAATAATTTGCTATATCTAATCCCACACAGCACTTAATTATACATTTTCTTCATTATTCATTAATTGTTGTAAATAGGAAGGCATCGTAGGCCTTTACGGGGCCAGTAGTTTAGGATCTTGGCTATTTGCAGCAGTTTGCTAATCCATTCCTTGGCAAAATATATGAGGATAAACTATTCAGAACTGTGAAATGAAAAAAAAACAACTTAATACGTATTCCTAGCTTTCAAGCTCCTCTTTGATCATACGAATCTAAACAGCGGTTATGTAGAGCTCAGTCTGTCTTTTCTCTATTTACAAAATACTTGTATGTTGGGTCTGATAACTGAAGTGAAACATCAAGTGCCTAATGTATAGTGTGCATTTATGCATAGAGTCAATACGAATTACTAATGATGGTGAAAAGACAGACCAAATTAACTAGAGTGTAAACTTATATCAAGTTTCGTCCTGTTATAACTTCTATAAACGCAACAATTCTGCGCTCTTCAGATGATCGATTGATGTTGTACGATGCTTCTGTTCTCTTTGTTTACTGTAAAGTGGAGCATTATATTAATTAAAATGATGGAATACAATAAACTCAGGTTGTACAAATTTTAATGAAAAGTACCTACAAAACGATGTTTCGTTTATTGAAGTCAATTTTAAAAAAAAATTTAAGTTAAATATCTATGATAAAAATCACCACCAGCTGTCGTAACCATTGCAACATTATAAAGTAGTTACATTATTAATGATACCTAAATTTTTACAACAAAAGCTTGGCTGACTGAACGACCAAGCATGAAGAACCAAATCGATGAAAATGAACATTTAGTTGTTGAACCATTTAATGTGATATTCTGTGATCTGTGATATCTATACCAGTATACAGATACTGGTATAGATACATGTTGGTTGTTTGAGCGTTTTGTGCACATTGAGTAGAGTATTTTTATTCTGAAATGTATTATCATAAAAACCTTTCATTTTTCATTCGTATTATTATGCGAGCGTCATGAATCGGCGTACGTACCAATACGCCGTAATTCAAAGGAACCAGTTGTTAGGACTTCAGCCATGTTCCAGGTTTCTTGAAATCCAATCTAACAGCAATATTTATTGTGGCATCAAGTGCGTATGTTTGTATAACTGGCAAATATGAAAGATGTTAGAAGGGGGCTCCAGCATCTTACTACTCCTTCCCAAGCTAATTTTTTTTTTTGGAATTTTATATAATTTATTCTAATTAATTTCTATATAGAGATCTTATTACATTCACAGTAGTATTCCCATTATTAATATACTCATTAAGTTTCTTGTATCAATCTAATGGATATGCACCAAGGACATTATAAGAGCTCTAATGATAGAGTGGCGCTTTTTGTGGTCCAAGATGATTAGAACCACTAAACGCCTGTGGTACACGCAAGATTTTATTTCTTGCCTTTTTAAATATTCCGTTTTACTTATTTTCTAATTAACTTGATGTTAATTCGACTCGATAATTTGATCTTTTCATATTTCCCTCCCAAAATTTCTTTTAAAAATCTCCCATAATGCCCATAATTCCCTATTTAAGAGAGCACGTAGCATCATTGAAATGTTTTCATATTTCTCCTGTAACCACGATCATCTAGATCCAGTTGTGCAATGTACACGTATCTCCTATGAAAAGCAATTACAAGCAATAACGTATCAGAAAATAAAAAAAATTATTTCTGGTTAGGAACAGAACGTTCCTTACTGCCCTTGCGTTGCGCGGGCAAATCCACATCTCTGCCCCGTCCGTCAGCGAACGGGCAGGGAGACCGAGCAGCCAGACGCGGGGCAGGGGGCGGGGCTCGAAGCCGGGGCCCGAGGGCGCCGTTGCAACTCAAGATGGCGGCGCCAGATAAGCGTTGAGTTGCGGTGGCGCTAGTATTGGCCTCGCAGGGCGCCCTCACCCCCCCCCCTGGCTCAGAGAAGCGGTGATGTCGCCCCTGGCAAACGCTTTGATGCCCAGGGAGTTCATGCAGTGGCTGCTGGTAGTGGTTCAATCAATGTATAACGATAAAAGCTTATTCACCCGAGAGAGATCGATCGTCATTGAATTGCATTTTGTAACCCCGACGGAAAAATTCGCAGAAATTCCGGGGAATTTACCATATCTCACGTTACTATCAATAAAGAGTTATTGTAATGTTATTGCCAAAGAGTTACTTCGGCAGTAACATTACTGCCAAAGAGGATAAGTGCCTCGCTAGTGGGAGATACCTTGTTGATGGAAGCCTAGCTAGACGACGCTAGGTCGGCGCCGGATCTCGCCAACCGGCGCGGGAAGATCACCGTCATCTCCCGAGAAAAAAACATGCACTATACTTACGGGACCATTGCCCCTATTAGTTGACGCGTCGGAATCACTAACAATCAATCAGTCAACCAATTGCTGTTGTGTCTAGAACGGGAGAGGTGGCTCAGAGCATCAACTGATGTCAATGCAGTGCTTCTGACCGAGATTTCCTAGGTTCGAGTCCCGACAGTGGTAGGATTTTCGACACTAGCTTGACAGCTAGGTCGAATTCAGTCGCTGTCTGGAGGAGAATTCTAACAGCCGGCTGCTCTGATCGGGAGTTTTCCGTGATTTCTCCGATCTACACCAGGCGAATGCCAAAGTACCCTAACAAACGGGCAACGCGCGCCATCTGTGCTTCCTCTTCCTTGTCCTATCATCTCCCCTTACACACACACACTTACACTAACATGCACCACACTACCACATATTCCGGGAGACCGGTCGGGAGCTTAGAACTTGTCCCGGCTGGGGCGGTGCCCCGCTGGTGGGAGAGTCCTGGTTTAGGGGCGACGGTAGGTCGGTGCCGGATCTCGCCATCCAGCAGGAGAAAATCACCGCCACAGCCCGATGAAAAAACATGCACTACACTTGCAGGTCTAATGACCCTAGTTGTTGACACGCCCGGAATAACAATCGACCAACCAACCAATTGATGTGTCGAGTGGGCGGGCGTCGCGAGGCGGTGATTGGCGAGTGGAGGACGGGACTTCGCCAGCGCAGGTGTCTCCTTATCTCTTTTTTTAAATTTATTTATTCACTGGTCAGCCATTAGACTTCATATGTGATGGTTTAAGAAAACACCACAGTACGTGTTGTTTGAGAAAACAATACAGTAAAATTGTAATAATAATGTTATAAATATGTTAAATTAATAAATCAAATCAATGTATGAAGGGATTATTACAGAAGTGATGTTTTCTCAAACAACACAATACGTAAAAATTGTTAAAATAATATTATGAATGTGTTAAATTTATAATGCATTCCAATGTATGAAGGGATGATTATGTAAAATGAAACATTGACACATTGTAACTCATGTATCAGCCACATAGAAAAATTGAATACATTTACAAAGAGAACACTTTCATTTAGATGCTTCCTAACGCCTCCAAGAAATTTTTCTGCTGAAAAATTTTACCGTATGTTTTGAGGTAGAATGTTGACGTACTTGTTTGTAATTTTTTTTCACGTGCTTCATGAAAGTCTCATAAGAAATCAAATTCATAAAGAAAATCATGAAACAGCTGTGGTATAGGCAAATTAGAAAACACTCTCAAAACATAACATATTTCAAAATTATTATTTTGTTTCTATCATTCACCTGAAGCAATTGGATTTTTTTTCAGATTGCTCTACAACTTTAAAAACACATGATGTTTACACAGAACTCATGACAGCCCGCTAGGATCATAGCTCACCTCGCACAGAAATTAGTTTCTTACTCAACTACAATATGGCGACGCCCGTAATGAACCGACACGCTTTTCTACCGCGGTCAAGCATGGGAGTCAGTCATCCAGTTTGATATAGTGCAATTATAGTGATTACTAAGGGGCGGATTTTGATGGCCTAAAACATCCGAAAGGAGATCAATAAAATGTTCTTAAAGTGCGTTAAAAATGCTCGAAAACCAAAGAAAAATGATGTAAAAATCTTATCAAAGCCAGTTCGGATGAACACCTCAAGCTGTTGGATACGTTACTGATGTAATCGATGCATCTTCCAATCGTTGAAATGAAGCTTGCAAACTTTTGGTTTGGACTGTACTTTACCAAGAAATCTATGTCTTTAGTCTTCCCGAAATCGGCAAAACCAGCAATGGCGCTGATATACGTCACAAGAGTCACATACTCACAACGGCTGTCAAAACAGTTTCTGAGCGAACAAATCGAATAGGCTACTGAGTAATTCTCTGAAGAACATTTGTTGCATCTCGTAAATATTATTTGAAGCAGGTACCATTAAAAATGATATTAACATCGATAAAATAAAAAAAAATCATAAAAAATGACAGAAAAGTTAAAAAATGACTCATTAGTCAAAACCGACAAAAAATGCAAAATAATGACATATAAAAATGGGTCATTTCCTTTTGTCATATAATAATAGTAGTTTTTTGTATACCATGATATTTGTTGCAGTGTAAAAGGACCTTTTACTGCACAAATGATGACGTATTAAATTTTACGGCACGAATGATTGCGTCATCACCATTCAGCCAATCGCAACGAGAGAATCTTGGGGTGGTAGCGGTAAATGTAACAACCGACCACAGTTTTCTAGTACATATGTCAAATACCCGAGACGTCACAATGAAGATGTTTTGCGATATTAAGTTTGATTCTCTTAAAAAATTATAATGCTGTTATACATAAAAATAGTCTATGCTACTCGTCTATAATGTTGTTTTATTGCATTCGTACAAATTTGAAAACTCGCTCCTAACATTGCTCGTTTTCAAAATATGTGTACTCGTGCATTAAAGCTTAACATTATAAACTAATTGCATAAAATTAATTTCTATGCTAAACGGCATTGTTCAAAGGAAAAAGGAAATATGATATTTCATTAAAATTCGATCTCTTAAAAGAGATTACTGTTCGAAACCAACTTCAGTACAATAATTGTAGTTGGTCTTAGGCATTTGTTTGCGAGTTGTATTTGTTCTATAGAAGGCAGTCAACATTTCGTCATCAGCGCAGAACAAACTTGAGAGTGTGAGATTATACAGTGAGAGTGTGGTACAAAGAGACCTTTCATTACAATAATAAAGTTGGTGGGACGAAGATAGCAAGTTTTTTAATCAAAGATTGAATATTTTTAAATGCAAATGTAAAGCATGAGTACATGTAAAAGCAATATCCAGCATTCTCCTGACAAATATGCCTTTTTACAAACCATGTATAAATGATGCATTACGTTTTTAAGTTAAGGTGTATAGCAGGATATTCGTTACTAGTCCACCACAACTCACCGTTACAGGTCTTGTTAATTATAAAACATTTCCTTTATATTTTCAAAAGTATTTTTAACTCTGTATTTACAAGGAATAGTGATTGTACTGTTCCTGTTGTAAACCTTGCTTATTTCATCAATTTAGGAGAACAAGAACTGAGACAGAATATTGATTGGAGAATAATAACTCCATGAAACAACATTTTTTGTGGTTTTCGTTTTCTCACGTAGTGCTTATATAGAACTTTCTTTTATAACTTTTTTACGGCCCTTTCATTCGTGCAATATTATAGCAAGAGTTCAGCGAGTGGAGTTTTAAAGGGACAAGAAACTTCTCGTAGACAGTAAATTCTTCAAGGTAATTCTAGGTAAGTCTTCTAGTTCCATACCATTATCATGTTATGAAATATAAGGCAAATATGTATTTGTCTGAACTCGATAAACAATTTGAGCAGCGATACTATGTCTATTGACACGTGGATTCCCATGACAATCGAAGTTTGAACGGGCGCTATGCAGCAATGTCGCTACGTTTATAACCGAATATACCCCTGTAACAATGTTTTCACAAGCAGAATTGTTTTGCCTTGTAGGATTGGACCAGTGAAATATGACGTAAATTTGAGTACTACAAAAATGTTCTTTCATTTTCCTCGTTAATATCCTGCAACATCGTTTTTAAACCACCTATTAAAAATATTGTACAAAGTATAAAAGACCTTGTTTACTAAAGGGTCGTGGTAATTAAATCGTAGAGCTTATTGTTTCCATGTTCTGAGAAAGCAATTCTATTTTATGGTTATTTAAAGTCCACTTTCGTGTATTTTTCAGCGCTTCAATGTTTGTATCACGGTGCAATTAAGGCAGGACAACCACAACCAACATGATTAAATGATTAATTACTCCGCACCAAAGCATTTCAGTTTCATGGAGCTTCAATGGCACATACGCGTTTATTCGGACAAGTTAATGGAATACTAATGACAATTTCTAATTACACGGATGATTATTTATTAATTTTCTGAAATGAATGTTCAATATTTTTTTCTTTTACCTTTCTCTCCAACCTTTACTCTAAATCGGTCAGGTTGGACGAAACGTGTCATATGAATGAAATCACAACATCGCGAATTGGAGAACTTGGAGCTTCTGATTTTGAACTCCGGCAATCTCATCCCCTTAGGCGCATTAATTAATTAAATGTTTCATAATTAAATCGCACCGCCGTCGAAAGAAACGCCACGGCATGAAGTTTACCCATCATTCGCGCGTTGCATTTTAATGAAAAGGGAGCAAAGTTATGCCTCCGCCCCCGTCTTCCGTAAAGTTGTAATACTCGTTCTATAAGGGAGGCAAGCGTCTCGGAGAAGTTGTAGATGCCGACCTTTCCGTGAGAAATTTTCGAACAGTAGCGTGGGATTTAGCCCTTTGCTTCTTTATCTTTTCTCCAGAAGTTGCTCTTCTTGGGAAGAATAACGCAAGGAAAATCGTGCGCCGGTGATGCACAAAATCTCATCACTTTGGAAATATCGCCCGCCTGCTCCTTCGCTGTCGCTCTCGCCTTCCGTGGGGAGGTTTTTAGAGAGCTTTGAATCAAAACGGCCAAAGGACGATCTGCGCCACTTAAATATTTATTTCTTTTAAAAGAGGCTTACCATGTGTCGACTCTTCAAGCAAACTTTGCATTGAGTAGTCACTGTAAATGGGAGAAAGGGGAAGTGAAACCAAAATGTAATCTAAACGGTTATTCAACAATATATTGCTTTTCATTTCTATCATGAAGTCATAAAAGCAAAATGACTATGCAGTGTCTTTAATTGTTACATTATATTTATGTTTCAATCCGCAATAATAGTCAGCAGTAATTTTATTTTTGAGAACAAAATCAAACAGGTTTTATCAAGGAACATCATTTTAAGCTTGTATTGTGCATTAAACCTTAAAAATGCCTTTCTGAGGACATGCCGATTTCAGAACACGTCTATAATAACCTCTGATGACTGACAGACGGACGGACGGAAATTTGCCGTCAGTCGTTTTCTCCATATCAAGGTTCCCCAAAACATGGATTCAGACTAAACAAGGTCTTAGTTAGAGGAAGTAATTTACTATATGTAGGAACAAGATTTGCCGACCTGGATGGCCGAGGTGGATAAGAGCGAGTACCGACTCAGCGCTTCGGTCCGAAGGGTCGCGGGTTCGAATCTCGCCTTGGGCATGGCTGTTTGTCCCTTGACTTTGTGTGTGTGTGTGTTGTCGCGGAGGGCCTCGCGTTCTGCTGACCCCAGATCAGAGGAGCCCGCAAGTGTTTGTCTAGTGTATGGTCGAATATGCGTCCCTTCGGGACGTAAAGGGCCACCGGCTGTCGGCTGGATAAAAGCCCTAGGAAAGAGGAACAAGATTTACCTACTTTTTCGTTACCAGTGCCCGGCAGTAAGAGTTTTCTGTGAAATGTCGCATTTGTTCGCACGCACGATTACAATACCGTGAGGGCGAAAAACTCAAAATGCTGAAGGTGCTTGGTGGAAGGCTGTAGATCTCATCCGCCTCCATCGCTCATGCGGGTTTCCCGAATGTGTGCGTATGACTGGTGGTGTGTGTGGATGTGCCTCCCTCAGCCCCTCGCCCGCTCGGCCGCTCCGCTGCATTGCGCTGCGGCGCGCTGGCTCGTTGGCGGTCGCCCGCCCCCCGAGGCCACGGCCGGCCGCCCACCCCGCCTCGCCTTGCCCCCGCCCCCGCCCCACCCGGCCCCACCGCACCCTAACCTATCCCGCCCCTCCCCGCCCCGCCCCCCACCCCTCCCGGCCCCCCACCCCGGCCCGCCCCACCGCACCCCACCCCACCCGCACCCAACCTACCCCGCCACGCCCCGCTCCCGCCCCGCTCCACCCTGCCCCGCCCCGCCCCCACCGCGGTACTCCAACCTACCCCGCCCTGCCCCCTTCCACCTCCCTTCTCCCCACCCCCGCTCCTCCGACTCCCTCCGCTCCCTGTCCTCGCCCCCTGGCCCTGCTTCTCGTCCCGCCCCCACTGCACTCCAACCTACCCCGCCTCGCCTCCTCCGCACCGCCACGACCTGCCCCGCCCTGCCCCTCCCC
>BLKR01007908.1:0-29325 GCA_011170035.1 Teleogryllus occipitalis
ATATATATATATATATATATATATATATATATATATATATATATATATATATATATATATATATATATATATTGTTACGTTTCTAGGTGGTGAATTAAAAGTCCGGTAATTTTTTAACAAAAACGTTTATTTTGTTTCTTAACTCAATCACTGTAAACACTTGATTATTTATTTACACTACACTTCTCTTGATTATTTATTTACACTACACTTCTCTTGATTATTTATTTACACTACACTTCTTTTGATTATTTATTTACACTCGCACAGTCCTAAGCACTGGCCACAGTTCACTGCACTGATCACAGTTCGATGCACTGGTCACAGTGCACTGCACTAACCACAGTTCGATGCTCTGACCACGGTTCACGTCACTGAGCACAATCACTGCACCGCGATGCACACACTTCACAGTTCAGCTTCCACTGCGGACTTAAGACTGACTCGCGGTCGCCGGCCGCCGCGTATTTATACTCGGCGGGTGTCGTCGAGAACTCTCCGGATTTTCTGGAATAATCTAGTGCAGGGAGATGACGCAACCCGCGATCACAGGCAGCTCGTGGTGGCGCCGGCAGATGACGCAATCCGCGCGTACAGGTAGTTCGTGGTGGTGCCGGTCGGTGACGCAATATTCGTTACAATATATATATATATATATATATATATATATATATATATATATATATATATATATATATATATATTCTAACGCCACCAACTACCGTGGCAGTAGTCGGAAAGAATGATCTTTCAAGCTTTGAATATCTCAGGAGGCAGGATCTTTAGGGTGTGAGAAAGACGTACACCCAGACACAGAATTAGGTAAAAACAGTACTATATTTTTAGAAAGTATTGCACAAGTTAAACCCTTTACACTGTCACAGAGAAGAGGAAAACAAAAAAACACGAAAATGTTAACTGCGCGCTAGGACGCATGCAAATCCACTAGTGGTAATATCTCTTAGAAAAATTGCAAAAGAAAATGTTTGCTTAATGATTTCACTCTTCACCTAGCTAGCGATCAATTGCCTTATAACACCCGTGCACGGAGTTCTTGTTTGACCAATATTAGTGAATGAAATTTAACTTTTCCTACACTTCCTGGATTGATTTACCAGTACACATTATCACAGGTCTTACTGCTATTCACATACAAAATTTTCCTCGTCAATAATTACATACACAAAATGAGGAACACAAATTAACTATCTTTACTACAGCTTCGGAATGAAATGTACCACCGGCGCACGAGGTTGTATCAAATACTTCGCCGTTACTCAGTTTTAAGGCGAACATGCAAAAATTTAGTATTCTGGTTTCTGGTGCTAACACTACCTTTCTAGTTCCTGTCTCCCACTTCAGTGTTATGCAAATTTGGAAAACCAGCCGTGCCGTCACTCGCGTTCCTGCCACGTAGCCCGCTTCGATGCCGCTCCGAAGGCCATTCGGTCTCCTTTGCGCCCGCCACCAGATCCAGGGACCAGTCTTCTTGCGCCCACCACCTGATCCACGGACCAGTCTTCTTTCCGCCCACCACCAGATCCACGGACCAGTCTTCTTTCCGCCCACCACCTGATCCACGGACCAGTCTTCTTAACGCCCGCCACCAGATCCACGTCTCGTCTTAATTTCGCCCGCCTATCTTGCGACACGAGTACGCGTATTGCCCAGTCTCTCTGCGTGTGCTAGCTGGCGTGTCGTTTCACTAATGCTTTATAAAACTCGCACAGTTCCGCAGTCGCGGCCACTATTCTGCTCCGTCCTAAATTTTCACAGTTCTTACAACCGTCTCATACAGTGTTCTACTTAAATCACGTAGCCTCGTTACTATATCACTTCTCCCACTTCCTAACGCCTCAAGAACTACTACGGTTTCTCTCCAACAACTACCCCGCTATCTTACTCGACTTCTCACCTCGGCGTCTCACACAAGAAGGGCCCCTTTTCTCGCTGCTCCGCCGTTTAAATGGTGACGTGACGTCACAGTCAACCCTGCCGCGCTGCCCATAATGCGGAAGTACACCTCCGCCGCGCTTCAGGCCGCAACTAATAGGTAGCGCTTTTTGCGATCTGTAATCGGCTTTCTGGTATTCCTTCGATCTTCACATCTCCGCCGATGCTGCGTGGGCGTTGTGGGGTTTGTGGCGATGCCTCAAACGTCACAATATATATATATATATATATATATATATATATATATATATATATATATATATATATATATTGTGACGTTTCCAAAGGGTTTTTCATTACAGATTGAAATAAATAAAATATTTAGAAATATATTTACTCTATCAAAAAAAGGAACCAAAAGGACGACAGGACGACACACAGCGGAACAGTATTCGTGTAAAGCTATTCACTGAAACAATTGAAATTCACTACATTTAATATTCAAGCAGTACGGGACAAGTATCTGTAGAATATCAGCTCAGAATCGATTCTTTTATCCAGAAGACTTGCAGGCATTATTAAATTCTGGAAGAACATCAAAAATTTTGTTAGAAAATCTGTTTTGATTCAATGTTTTCTAAATTGCATTCGTATCCACATAATCTGCAGTTTTGAAACTAAATTGAAATACCATAACAAATGAGTTGCTATTGACCTCGGCCATGAATACGTCTCTAATTAAAGAAAAAAAATCAGTTGCCAAAAACTGAGAGCATACTATGTAAAATAAAAACAAGCTCCTGAAATTTTTGAAAAAGCCTCATCTGATTAGAACTCGGAAAGCTTTGATTTCGTTGGTTAATTGCATCAGCGGCTGCCGCCTCCGCCCTTCCGCTGGGTCACTGCGCGTCCGGCCTTCGTTCCCCTTTAAGGGCGGGGTGGGAGTGGGGTTGGGGAGCGGCGGGCGCAGGGGGCGGCGAGCACCTGCGGGAGGAAGCACAATCGTCGGCTTGAGACAATGGGGCGCGAGGCTGAGGTGAGGCTGCTTGGCCGCCCTCGCCCCGCCCTCGCCCCGCCCTCGCCCCGCCCTCGCCCCGCCCTCGCCCCGCCCTCGCCCCGCCCTCGCCCCGCCCTCGCCCCGCCCTCGCCCCGCCCTCGCCCCGCCCTCGCCCCGCCCTCGCCCCGCCCTCGCCCCGCCCTCGCCCCGCCCTCGCCCCGCCCGCCGCGGTCGCCGCTGCAGCAGCTCAGTTTTACAAAGGCCCCCGGCGACACAATAGGAAGATGCGCTGAAGAATTCGTTAGCAAATTAGAAGGAAATTGTCTAATTGAACTTTCTTCCCGCGTGCCAGGACGTGCCGCTGCGAGACGAGGATGGAGGAGACGGCTAGCACTGCGGCGGATTTGGTGGAGTCGACAGAGGTGAAAAAAGGGAGACAGCACTGAAAGCGAGATCAGTGAGGGCAAAGGTGGGAAATCAGATGACTACAGATGATATATTTTAACAATTCTTAAGAAAAACGAAATGTTACCGAACGCTGAAAAAATTAGTTGTTGTGTTTGTAATGTTCGGTGTAGTTTATTTCTGAAGGTTTTTAACTTGCGATACAATGCGAAATTAGATACAAAGTGCGAAATGGGATATAATGTTTTAATTGCATTTTATAGTTTCCTTCGTGTTTTTTCTCTAACTAGAGATGCACATTCACAACAACACATCGATGTTTGAAAACATTTAATTTGAGAATCGCTGGGTTTATTAATTGATAATCAAGATTTAATTAGCAAAACAAAGTAAAAAATTAAAACAATTAAAAAACTGATCATGAAATTCTGAGCGCTCAGGGTCATCCCAAGGATTTTAAGTTCACTGTACGGAGGTCCCGAGAAGAAAAGGAAGGCCCTACGCCTACGTGCACGCGATACGTCTTAAGCTTTTTACGCGTTTCTTAAGCGTTTATATTTGTTGAAGTTCAAAAATAGCGAAATATTAAATTAGTTTCACTTATTTCCTGATTTTAATGGGAATATCTATAAAGTACCGTTGCCCTCACTAGTTTGTTGGTTAGCGTGGTCGCTTTTCACGGCGCCATCCGCGTTCGATTCCCGGTTTGTGCAGAAATTAACTGTGCGCTTTCCTTGTAATGTCTTAGAATCGGTTACTGTGTGTCGATGAGAAAGCTCACTTCTCAGGTTGAGAAGACCAGAGATACGGCATAGGGATCGCTATGAGCTAACCACACATACCCCTCAACCCATGGCTGCAAGGCCGGGACGCGTTTGTAGGCCTTAGCTCGTAAAAAGCTGTTGTGCCAAAAAATGAACATCTAAAAAGCTCCAAAATAATTTTATCTCAAAAGACTTCTCCTTTAATAACATTTTTTTAAAAAAGGCGATACTATTTCTCAACAAGACTCTGCATCTTTATAATCCTATAGTGTTGTTTTGAAAATGCGACTTTTAAAATTTAAACAAAACTATACAAAGTAAACTGTAGTAAAAATTCAAAGTGCAAAATTCTATCATCACTACAGATGACACGGGAGGTAAAAGCGCTTCAGTGGTGAGAGTAAATGTTACCTTAAACCAATGCGAAATTTTCGCTGCTGCTGCGATTTTGCTGACGTTGACCCGAACGTGACAACTTACGAACGTGTTCAGACCAGCACGACATCCTGTCATCGCGACTGCAATCGTTCTTTATTTCGCGGGAGTTTCTCACTGAGAAATATTCGCTAATCACCGCGATTTTTTCACCGTCGCTCAACTTAAGCGCCATCAGCAAAGTTGAACTTGTGAACCAATGTAATGTATTTGATAAAAGTTTCTATCATTGTGACAATCTAAGCAACACTTGCAAAACAACATTTTCTAGTTATAACTCAATATATTTGCAACCCATCTTCAAATAGTGTTACTATTTTGAAATGCAATAATCAGGTATCTCCCACCTGCGGGGCACCGCCCCAGCCAGGACACGCTCTAAGCTCCCGGATGGTTTTCCAGCATACGTGGTAGTGTAGTGGATGTTAGTGTAAGTGTAAGAAGATAGGACAATGAAGAAGACGGAAATATCGCGCGCGCTCCATGGCCTGTTTGTTAGGGTACTGCTCCGCCATTCGTCTAGTGTTGATCAGAAAAACCACGGGAAATTTCTGCTCAGAGCAGGTGGTCCTCCTCTACACAGCGACTGAATTCCACCTAGCTCACAAACTAGTGTCGAAAATCTTGCCACTCTCGGGACTCGAACTTGGGACCTCCCGGTCAGAGGCACTGCAGTGACACCAGTTAATGCCCTTCGCGACGCCAGCGATAAGCGGATCGTTTTGCGAATATCAAATAATAAAATAACTATTTTTCTAAGTAGTTTACAAGTGGCAGAAAACCTTACTGCAAACAACACCACTTTAAACATGAAAAACCATGTAGCGAATATAAGACTCCTTGAATAAACTCACCGGGAGCGGTAGCTCTGTGTATCAACTGATATCACTGCAGCGCCTCTGACCGGAAGGTCCTAGGTTCGAGCTTTGACGGTGCCAGGATTTTCGACACTAGCTTTTCAGCTAGGACGAATTCAGTCGCTGTCTGGAGGAGAATTCTACCTGCCGGCTGCTCTGATCGATAGTTTTCCGTGGTTTCTCCGATCAACAGGTGAATGCCGGAGCAGTACCCTAACAAACGGGCCACGGACCGCGCGCGATCTGTCCTTCCTCTTCCTTTTCCTTACACACACAGAATTACACTAACATGTCCTACACTACCACATATTCCGGGAGGCCGGTCGGGAGCTTAGAGCTTGTCCCGGCTGGGGCGGTGCCCCGTTGGTGGGAGAGTCCTGGTTAGGGGGAAACCCCACTAGTCGACGGTATGTCGGCGCAGGATCTCGCCATCCAGCGAGGGAAGATCGCCGCCATCTCCCGAGAAAAAAATTCACTACACTAACGGGAATAATGACTAAAGCAGTTGACGCGCCCGGAAACACGAAAAAAAAATCAATCAATCAATTATGAATTAACTTAAAAAACGTATTATCTCAAACTTTTGTCCCATGATAATCCATGGCATAATTGCAAATGAACTCACCAATAGAAATATAGAAATTCATTCAAAACTTTCGCACCTGAAAGCTGGAATATCTTTTAAGCATGTATAGCCCCTGAAGATGTAAACAAACTCCTTGCGACAAAAACAACAGTATTTCATGAGGGAACTAATTACAGAATCTTCCTTTCAACTGACGATATTCTCTGCTTCTGGTACAAATCAACAGGGCATCTTGCTACACAGTTTCCCACTCAACCCCAGTTTGCTGGAGATTCTGTTCTTAATGAAGTTAACAAGTTTCTTACAACCCAACCTCCGCATCATCCTTCTGAATCTATTGAAACACGTAACCAAGCATGGAACCAACTATCAACAACATAAATTTCCAAAGCCTACAAAAAAGAAACTCGTCAATCTTCATTAAACTTCAGACTCTTCATCACAGTTAGAAAGATAAAAAAGGCAAATCTCATGGTGATGATAATGAATTCACAAAATCTTTCAAAACGAGGAGACGAAAAAAGACAAGATTGAAGACAACACCTTACATGATAATGCTTACATCAAGAAAGTTGGAGAGCTTATTGCACCAATGAAAAAAACATTAGTAACAAAACCCTCTCTTACTTATAAACACCTGGAAAACTGTCTTGAAAATACTTTTCGCTCAAGCAATTCTGTTATTATAGCCAAAGATTATGCTGATTACATCCAATCTTTCATTAACTATTTAGGAGTTCCAAGAAAACCAACCTTACTGAAAAGAAAAGGAAGTACAATATTCCATCTTGGACTCGGGTATTTAATTTCATTTCCATAATGAAGGTTACTACATATATACCAGTAGTTTTAAAAGACAGGTTTGGAGTAGGTACGTCCGTTGTTACCTGAGATGCTACAATTAAGCATCGTCTTCAGCGCTAGCCTAAAAGCAGAAATGTGTTCCCTAATGTCATGATGTCAATGAAAGAAACCGCAGGGGACAATCAATTATCGTATGTGGATCTCTAAAGCCCGATATATTTGTTGTGTGCGATTTTGGGAGCGTCAACCACTAAGGTAATTTGTCCCGCAAGTGTAGGGCATGTTTTAATCGCGGAAGTGACGGCGACCTTCGCCCACTGGATGGCAAGATCGGACGCCGCTTTCCATGTCAATTTGTGCTTTCTTCCGACCAGGTATCTCCCACCAGAGGGGCACAGCCCCAGCCGGGTCAAGCTCTAAGCTCCCGATCAGTCTCCCGGCTTATGTGGTAGTGTAGTGAATTTTAATTTAAGTGTGCATAAAGGGTAAGATAGGACAAAGAATGAGTAGGAAGGATTGCGCGCGGTACGTGGGCTGTTTTGTAGGGAACTGTTTCAACATTCGCCTTGGATTGATCGGAGAAACAACGGAAAACTTCCAATCAGAGCAGTAAGGCTCTAGAATACTCCTCCAGAATGTTAAGTATACTTGAAATTTTCTAACATGACAGTTGACGTAAATCAGCTATTTCGATGTCATCCAATTGAGAGCTAGAACGTCTCACGGTGACATCACAGTGGTGACGTTTAAGCTCCCGATTGGACGAAATCGTCAACAGCTGATTTACGTCAACTGCCACGTTATAAAACCCAAGTATAGTAGGTTGGATTAAGTAACCTGCGTTCGTTCATCATTAAAAAAATATTTGCATCGATACTTTTTCATGGAATTCTCTATTCAAAGGCAGATGATGACGACAAGTGTATTGTGTTTTAAATTAATTTTATTATAAACTTTCATCGCACAAATAAAAATTTCAACATAAAAGTACTGTTGGAGGATTTTTATAAGTAATACTTCTTCCTTCTCTTCTCAGACCATTTTGTAATAGTTTTCTTTTCAAATTCATCATGAAATTATTCCATTTTTAACAGGTTCTTTTTAAAAGTGTCTCTTTTTCATAGTTAATTCTTTCATACCATTTCTTCCCAAATTTATCTTAACATCTCATATCAAACCTTGATATGAGTTGTTTGTTTATAGTTATCGCGCTTTGTAGATAGATGTGAGTTGATACTTATTGCCCTTTGGGTCCTCCCCGAGGAGTTAGGAATCCGTGAGGTCCCCACGCAAGAAGAGAGTGGGCGGTGCCAAGTGGGGTATCTTTTCCAGCTGGTTCTTTGAACTCACATTAAGGCTTAAGGTGCATGGGTATTTCGTCAGGTTTCTAAGTACTCCTTCCTAGAGCCCTAATTACTGGAACCACCGTTTCGAGTATTGAGAATGAAAATAAAAAAGTCCATTCTTCTTTCATTGAACACAAGTTACTAAAGAATGTTACAGGTATGTAGATATAAGCAGACATACATTTATCGTGTTTAATATATGCTTCTATAGTGTAATAAATAGATAATTATCGTTAAATAGCTCTCTATTTCATGTTCTGGACTATGTCATCAATTTCAGTAAGCAACCAAATATTTCTGAAAAGAAAATAGTGAAATATGTGTCCAGCGAGGAAAAAGTGGTCGACTGGAGAATAAAAAAATCAGATAATATGAAATTTGAAAGAAACACGAGAAGGGGCGGAAACGACAGAGGGAACACCGTCATGGACATAGAAACAAGACATAGACACTTTCCTTGAAGAAAATATATAAGATACACGTAAGCTACCGATCACGCACGATTGAATATCCACTCGGTTTTTAGGCAAACAGTGAAAGGAGCGTCGCCGGGATGGGAAGACGGGCCGGAACCGGACAGCGGCGCGGGATCCAGTGCGGGAGGCGGGGAGGGTGGAGCGGGGCTGGGCTGCGCGGGGCGGGGCGGGGCGGGGCAGTTGTGACTTGTTGAGCAGGAAGGCCGGCTGTGGCTGCGGCTGCGGTGGCGGCAACGGCAGCGGCATCGGCGGCGGCGACGTCCCTCCGGCGCGCTTTACGGCGTCGCTTTACGACGGTCCCAATCTCGCGCGACTACCGCAGGTAGCACCGGCCGCGGTGCAGCCCGGCAGCCCGCCTCCGACTGTGCGCCCCGCCCTCTCGCTCGTCTGTTTGCACTCGCCCCGCCCCGCTCCTCACCGCCCCGTCCCCGCCTCCCGCCCCGCCCCCGCCTCCCACCCCACCCCCGCCTCCCACCCCGCCCCCGCCTCCCACCCCGCCCCCGCCTCCCGCCCCGCCCCGCCCGCCGCCCCCCCAGCCCCGTCCACGCCCCGCCCCTTCCCCGTCCCGTCAGGCCCCCGCCCCGTCCCCGCTTAGCCTCCGCTCCGCCCCGCTCCGCCCCATCGCCGCTCCCGCCCTTCGTTGAGCGCGGCCACGGAACCGCGAGCTGATCCGCGCAAAGGACGGGCTAAAAGGGACGTCGGGCCACTTGCAGTACGCGATTCGTCTAATTAGTTCGGATAAATGCATCGAAAATACATAGCAGTCTGCTAATTTGTTGATGTTACATTTCGTGCAACGCTCTGCGAAATGTTTGGAGGAGTTGCATTGCAGATTAGTTCCGCGGTGTGAGCTCGTGCATCATGTAAAGGGGAAAGTCACAGAACTGCTGTTCATTGAATAATGGGTAAAATCTTGTAGCTTTTTTTCTCCGATTCTAAAAGTGAAAGAGAAGCACGTTACTTAAAAGGAACAATGCGCATCAATAGGAAACTCTCAGTAAACACATCAAAAACGTAACTCTCAGTAAAAGTCAAAATTTTATGACAAGGTTGGGATCGCGTAAGATAAGAAATATGTATGTATTATTACTACTATGTAATTAAATTATATATTATAGTATGTAAAAAAATAAAACTATACTTTATATGCCAGCAATTACGCCTATGTTGGGTTGGATCAATGAATCAATCGCCAAGCGCCCGGGTATTCCAAACAACAACAACAATAGCAAAAATGTGTCAGTTATAAATAAGAAAAAAATATAAAATAAAAATAACTCGCATGTTTTCTCTTTCCATCGAGAATGGCAACCAATTTTTGTAGGAAGATCATATATCCACCCACTCCTTGGCCTTTATAGACTTCTTCCTCATCCTCCTGGTTCCTCAACCCCGCTCGCTCATACCAAATCCTCCAGGCTTCGTTCTGGATGCGTGTGTGCCCCATTGCAGCTTCCTTTTCTTCACGCAGACCCGTATCTTCGATATTTTACACTCTTTCCTTGTTTCACTTTTTTTTGCCCAGACTGATATTTTTGGCTTAACACATTCGTCTCATCAGTTTCTAGCATTTGTTTTTTTTTAGGTGTTTGCTTGGGTTTCTAGAGCGTATTCGATTACTGTTTTTTTTTCACGCTTTCGTTAATTCAAACTTTTGTACCTGTTATTAAGTATATTTTACGAAATGATGTTATGTAGCAACGAAGAAATTTATGTCATTCATGTGGCCTGATCGTTTACTTCATTTGAGTAATTTGAAGATTCCTGAGCTCATTTTTCTACAGCGAGATATTTAAACATTACTTCCTCAAATATTTTCTTCTATTTCCAGATTCAAACTTCTATTGCTTGAAGCTTTTGCAACAGCATGCTTCTATTTCCCCTGTAAATTTGTTTACTGTGGGGTTTTAAAACTTTACAGGGGTTTTAAAACTTAACTCCGTATGTGTAACACATTTTTCATCATCAACAGTAAAAATAAAAAAAAAACTTAGAAAATATCTATTGCATTGACTCCTATCTTATCTTTACATAAGTAGAGAAGGTACTGAGTATTTTTTTACGTTTTTCTACTTAGATAAAATTTTCAGATAAAAAGTGGGAGACGAAAATCAAATTGTTGCTAGTAATAGGTAGTAAACAATATATAAAAAGAATTGAGGTGTTTTGCCGAAAATGATTTTGACTAGGTAAAAAGTATTGTATCTGCTTTTTGGCACTTAGCCCGTTTTGAATTTCAAGTCTTCAGTGAAACACCATTGGTAGACATCTCTCGCCAACGCATCCGCAGTGCCTATCCATTAGAGCTTCTCAGAACGACCGCAGTTATTGCACGCTGGGCTGTAATGCCACCACTCGCGCGCGACTGCCAGGGAAGCGCCGTCTAGCGGTGAAGTCGGCCTCCACCGTGCGCTTCGCTCCCCGCATACGTGTACGTCTGTCACCCGCCGCCCCCACCCTGCCCCGCGCCCCCCGCCCACCCGCGCCGCCCAGCGCCGCCCAGCGTCGTCCCGCGCCGCCCCGCGCCCCCCGTCACCGCATCCCCCGCGGCCCCCCCGCCCCCCCACCCGCGCCTCCACCCGCGTCCCCCCCACTAGCGCCCCCCACCCGCACCCACCCAATCGCGCCCTCCCACCCGCGCCGCCCCGCGCCGCCCCGCGCCGCCCCGCCACGCCCCGCCCCGCCACGCCACGCAGCACACGCAATGCCCGGTATAAACACATCCCGCAGGCGCTCTGCTACTCCCCCCCCGGACGTCGTCTGTCTGCCCACGCGAGGGCTGCGGCCTCAATCCACCCTTCCGGCCTTCCCCGCTGCCCCGCGCCCCGGCCGCTCAGTGGGTCGCAGATCCAGAAAACACGGCACGTACTACATATTTTGCCGAAAGAAGAACGCTCTGTTACCAATATTTGATTATAATATATTATAATTAGTATTCTATATTATAATGATAACTTAAGTAATTCTATTTTGACAGCTGCACACCAAAGTGAGGGAGGGGTTAGTGACGGAAACTAGTAGAGGGTTTGAGCTGTATCTTTGTTCATGTAGGATGATATTGTTTCATGTTTAGGACTTTTATTTTTATGTCTTTTAATCATCTAACACGTGGTGTAGCCAGCAATTATATTTCGGGGGTTCTTTATTCCGAAAAATCGACTGACGGCGAAACGTCTCTCCGTCCGTCCGTCCGTCCGTCCGTCCGTCCGTCCGTGAACAACACTAGTGGCCAAACCATTCCTCCAATTTTCTTCAAAATTGATATTTCTCAATCGATTGGCTCATTTCGCGACTCCATGAATTTGTAATCGTTATTTTAATTTTTTGGGGAACTTTAAATTAAGCCCCTAGATCATTTTCCAAATTTTAAAAAAAGTAGCTCCATCGTTTTTAATGAAATGTTATTGTTGGATTATGTAAAGGACGTTTAAGAAAATGGTGCAGGTCTCATGTTTGTTGAAAACTCTTATTTTTCATACATTTAAAACTCTGATCATTCAACACTGATAATTGCAAATTTCCAAAATTTTTTCGGAGTCTTCCAACAACTAAAATATTAAAGATAAAGAGTTATTCCCATAATGAAATCTGTTCCTTAAAGATATATTTTTAAATAAGATCATGTACAATTTTTCGAAAATTTGAGTCCTTTTCGCGAAATTTTGCGTGAAAATACGGGCGAGAAAGTTCATGCTTTTTTAGCACCACTATTTTATAGCAGGATTCGAAAATGCCACCTTAACGTAATCGCTTTGAGCAAAATCGGGCGTTCTACCAATGTATACAAACCTCAATATCAAAAAATCCAGAAAATCATTTAAACGATTTAGGCCGTAGCATTGTCGACAGACGGAAAAGCAGGCAAACGTTTTGCTGCCAATGTTATCCACTCCCTAGTTACAAGGGCTCACAATCCGTGGTTTTCTGCTGAAAAATAGTTTACTTCCTCTGCAGCATTACAATATTATCTTTACTACGTAGCGCTCCTCGATGGGTGAAGGGTGACTTGGCTTACTGGACTCTAGACCCTCAGTACGCGGGTTTGATCCCGTCGAAGGTGCGTGGATTTTCGAAGAGCGGAAAATGCATAGTAGCCATGTCACGTTTGTGGCATGTAAAAGAACCCTGGCGGATGCCCGGCGGAAAAATTAAATACCTCCAACAACATCCAGCTGGGGTATGGTTCACTGAGACGGACATCTGGCAGAGAAAGTGAGAGTGAAATCCCAACCGCATTAGGGGACCGCCCGTGAGGTGCGCCTGCTCGATAAAGGTTTCCAGACCTGCGCCGGAGGTAGGCTTCCAAGGAACCCTAGGTCGAAATCACGGGTGCCGAACAACTGCCTAAGGCCAGTCCACCCGCTAATAGTCCCGTACGATAAATAAATAAATTTGCTAATTACGTTGTAAGGCGAGGAGTGTAAATATATTTCTAAAATGGTATTTCATTCATTGAAGAAACAGAATAATATTGAATTTTTAGATTATAAATAGATACAATAAATAGATTAGATAGATTATATAATCTCTCTCTCTCTCTCGACATATATATATATATATATATATATATATATATATATATATATCAGAGAAATAGATTATTATTATTACTATTATTATTATTATTATTATATTCATTCTGAAAATATAATTATATTATGCGACGAAATGTATTTAAAATATGCTCAATATTACAAATATATTCTAATATACCCTGAGGTAACAAAAGTCACGGGAGAGCAATATGCAAATAAACAGATGGCAGTCGTATCGCATACAAAAGGTATAAAAAAGGCAATGCATTGGCAGAGCTTTCATTTGTATTCCAGTGATTCATGTGAAACGGTTTCTGACGTGATAATGGCCTCACGACAGGAATTAACAGAACGCGGAATGATAGTTGGAGCTAGACGCATGGGACATTTGATTTAGAAATCGTCGGCGAATTCAATATTCCAAGATCTACAGTGTCAAATGTGTGCAGAGAATACCTATTTTCAGACATAACCTCTCACTACGGACAAAGCAGCGACCAACGGCTATCACTTAATGCCCGAAAGTAGCGGCAAGCTGAAGGTGGTTCCATAATTGTGTGGACTGTTTTTACGTGGAATGGACTGGATCTTCTGTTCCAACTGAAGCGACAATTGATTGGAAATTGTTATATTCAGCTACATGGAGACCATTTGCTAATATTCATTGACTTCATGTTCCCAAACAACGATGCAATTTTTATGGATGAGAATGCACTATGTCACCGAGACACCCTTGTTGGCGATTGGTTTGAAGAACATTCTAGAAAATTCGTGTGAATGATTAGGCAACCCAGGTCACCCGACATGAATACCATCGAACATTTGTGGGACATAATCAATTCGTGTACAAAATCTCGCACCACCAATTGTGAACCCAATTACCAACGGTTGTAGAGATAGCATGATTCTATATTTGTGCAGAGGACTTCCAGGGACGTGTTGAGTCCATGCCTCGTCGAGTTGCTGCACTTCGCCGGGCAAAAGGAGATCCGACAGGATATTAGGAGGAATGCCATGACTTTGCTACCTCAGTGTATTTCGAGGTAATAAACTTCAAAAATTCACAAATACAAATACTGAATATAAATTCTGTACAAGTTCTTCGACTAGTTACTATGTTCTAGCTAAATATTTTGCAGGCCCTGATTTCTTTGTCACACTTGAACCTATGTCGTAACGTCTGCCAAGTGATTGCTAATTCATCATTAAAGTAAATAGTCTTTATACTTCGAAGCGTTTTTTGTTTTCTTTTGACATATTTGATAACAATACACATCAAAAACTAGTAATAGTAGTTCATACAATTAGTTTATAATGTTTAGCTTTATTGCATGAGTACATGTTTTGAAAACGAGCGACGTTAGGAGCGAGTTTTCAAATTTGTACAAAAGCAATAAAACATTATAAATGAGCTGCTTAGGCTATTTTTTGTATAACATAAGTTTATGAGAGAATCTAACTTAATTTTGCGAAACCACTTTCTTGTGATGTCTCGAGTATATGATATCTGTACGAGAAAACGGTGGTCGGCTGTTCCGATTACTCCTACCACCCCAAGATTCTCTCACTGCAATTGGCTGAATGTGTGATGACGCAATCATTGGTGCCGTAAAATGTAATACGTGATTGACTACATTTGAAGGCCCGGTTATGAACAATCTCTTGTAACAGAAAAGGTTGTTTATAATGCTAGTCGGTAGCTCAGTGCATGAACTAATGTCACTGCAGCGCGCCGGACCGGGAGGTCCTAGGTTCGAGTCCTGACGACGGCAGGATTTTCGACACTAGCTTTCAGCTAGGTCGAATTCAGTCGCTGTCTGGAGGAGAGTTCTAGCGGCCGGCTGCTCTGATCAGTAGTTTACCGCGGTTTCTTCGATCAACACCAGGCGAATGCCTGAGCAATAAATATCCTACCACACGGGCCACGGACCGCGCGCGATCTTTTCTTCCTCTTCCTTGTCCTATCCTCTCCCCTCACACACACACACACTTACACTAACATGCACTACACTACCTCATATTCCGGGATACCGGTCGGGAACTTATAGCTTGTCCCAGCTGGGGCGGAGCCCCGCTGGTGGGAGAGTCCTGGTTAGGGGGAAACCCCGGTAGCCGACGGTAGATCGGCGCCGGATGTCGCCATCCAGCGAGGAAAGATCACTGCCATCTTCCGAGAAAAAGCATGCACTACACTTACGGACTAATGACCTAAGCTTTTGAAGCTCCCGGAATCACCAACCAACCAATAATGCTGGTATACAAAAAATAATCTTTATTTTAAATCAAATCTGGTTTTGTATCGTCAGCCTCTCTGCTCCCTGTCGGCACGCGCGCGCGCGTTCGTTTGTCTGGCGGCCGCGTCGGGCGCGCGTTGCGCCCAGTGTTTATTTCCCATGGACGCGCGCGCGCCTTTCATCTGCCTCTATTCCCGGCCCGTCGCACGAGCCATCGCGCTGCACGCATTGGCAGCTCACCTGAAGCTCTGCCTGCCAGCCACAATGCGCTCGGGCCTGGGATTGCCCTCCTCGCTCACAAAGCTCTGGGTTACTCGTTCCAATCTGGCAATCACTTCATCACTGGGAGTAGCTTTAAAGCGTGTTGGTAGTAACAGAAACTAAACACGTACTGTGGACGGGATGTTATGGTCAACTTGGAATGCAATAAGGGTGATGAGATAGTCTATTAATTGGTTGATCGGTAGGGAGAACTGTCGACTGTATTGAAGCCATTTTTACTTTGTTTTGTGACGGTAGTGTACGTGCTGTCTGTCTCATATTGTTACTGAAGATTGTTTAGCGGCCAAAAGAGATTTGTTTATACCTGAATTATTGGTAAAATTACATTGACTCATTACTCCAAATGAAACATGTTCAGATTACGAATTGTTGATTAATTTGTTACCTGCAAATGTGAGTATGTGTCAACTAAATTAGTGATAATGTGTGGCGTATCGAAACTTTTTCTCCTTTTGATGTTATTACTCAACAATTACTCAACTACTCAAATATATTTTTTAAATTGTATAATATCAAAGATCTACAATTGAGGGATAAATTACGTTGATAATGAAATATCTTTCTCTAAAATTATAGATATATGACATGTTCGAAAAATATTTGCAGTTTTGCAGTTGTCAAAATTTCAGAGGCTTCACTCAAAATCAAAACTACGCTAAATACTCTATTGAAGCAAAATGACACGAAGAAAAATTGTAATATTTTTTTATGAAATTGAGTTCTTGCAAATAATTTTAAAATTACACCATTGTTAATTTTCTTACTTTACCTAATATTTCATTTATCTTCTGAATCAATATTTCACTAAATCTGCAACTTAAAAAATTGTTCCTTTATAGTTCTGTAATTTATTTTTGTAGTTTGTTCAATTAAGTTTCTCAACCATTGCACAAATCTAAAATATGTAACTGGTTTGCTTTATTTATTCATGAAGAATGTTAAGTCTTGAAATCATATAGCTTAACTATTTACTCGTAAGATACAATAAACTATATATGGTAATTAGAAATCGAAGAATTCGTAAATAATACTTTTTTACTACTTTTCATGTTATATTCCTGAAAAATTTTAATTTTAAAAATAATAATGCACAAAGAGTAAGCATGTAGTAAATGAGAACTTTACTCTGCAATTTGAAACATTTTTGCACATAACTATTTTTAAAAGCAAATGAAACGGTGCATTAATATTCGTTGTAATCGCCAAAAGTGATCAATGTGTAATTTGAAAAATAAGTGTGATGATCATAACACATCAAAAACTGCTTTATAGTGCTTTGCAACATATAATTATGTTGTGTACCCACAACATATCTTCTTAAATCTATCAACGCGGATGAAACGTACTCAGGCATACAAGTTGACAATCTGTTAGTGAGCGAATGCAGGTGTGGAGGAGTCGGAGGCGGCAGCGCTACATGAGGTAAAGCCAGGATTCGTGTAAGAGCGCTTGGAATTTCTCGCACTGACAAAGGAAAGCTGGGCGAGCTATGGCGAAACCAAAGTAGATGAACGATAATAATGAGGGAGCGGATTTGTATGATTTTCCATATTTTTGTCCGTGGCTTTAGGGCATAGCTAAGTGAAATTTCTTGACTTTTTTTACAAGATGTGGCTATAAATATTAATATGTTAGTGCTTATTTGTGCATATTTGGTCGATTTTTCCCGGTGGTGCATATTTGTGTAATTATACGCGCATATTTTTCATATTTCTTTAAAATAGAGACTTAAATCGGTAAAACGTTTCATATTTTCAAAGAATTTATTTATTTGTGAGCGTTCATTGATTCGAAAACACTTGTCACAGTTTGCGGTTTTTTTTCTATCGATAATAAAATATTTTCCCAAATGATGGGTATTTCTTGATAACATACTTTTTAAACTAGTGAGAAGAAATACAATGTATGAAACACATACATTGTTAACTTTAATTGGATATTAAATTGCATATTTCAGAAATTTTAGGTTATAAATGCATATTTTTAAAATCAGTAAAATAGTAAGGCTCGTGAACTTTTCTTCAGAGAAGGAAGGAAAAAAAATCAATTGCATAAACTACGTCACATGAAACATGTATAACATGAGAGGACATGCGTCCTGAGATTGTTTAAGACAGAAAGATCTGTCACTTCGGTTTGCCCATTCACATGGGGTTCCTCCGGTCCGCTTTGAAATTACACAGTGAGCCAGCTACTTTGCCCATATCCGGGCGTGCCCCGATCCTTGCTGGTGTGTGACCGCGTCACGTAACGCTTTGGTATAATTGAAATAGACACAGGTAGATTGCAGTTTGAGAGAAGTTTCACTCTTGAAATATACAGCTCCATTCGTAAACGTTTTCATTTCTAACCGCAGAGTTCTGTGAGATGTAGACGATTAATATATGAGACAGAAAGGGTAACAGTTCTCCCTCAGAGCGATTTACATCGTTTCCACTTTTTTTGAAAGCGCGTGTGTTAAATAAGTCGATAAAAGTAAATGTCTTCGTAGCTAACAAACTATAAAATTACATATTTTTTTTTGTACATCAAAGCAAATATTTTAGTATTTGCTAATTACATACTGGCGAAGAAATTTTGTGAGGATACCTTTTCTCCTTTCCCTCCCCTCAGAAACAGTCAATAGTTAATCAAAGTATTATCAGGTGAAAACTGGTTTTAACTCCTAAAAACCTAATACTTATTAGTGAAGACTAGAATAATCCAAGATTGCTTGGAAAAATAATTTTGATCGAAGTTATCCAGTGAGTTGTACTATGTGCAGGAAATATAAACTTTTTCACAAACGTCACATTTCGTCTTGCAAATTAAAGTAATTAATCCGTAATCGCGTAATTAAAGTATGATCACTATATCACTGCAGTGGTACACTTTCGGCAAGCTTGGTTATCTGCAACATATATTTTCAATTTTTCTATTCTTGATATCAATCTTGTGGATTAATTATTAACTTTTCTGAACATTGAAAATACAACTGCTTCTGCTCTGTTCATTCCCGAGACTTCAATAATGACATTGTACCCCACTTTATTTTGAGAAAGGAAGGCATCAGAGATATCTTTCACTTTCTTGGCGTGCTTAATCTCGTTTCGTGAGATTTCCTCCTGTATTATCCTCGAATTCCAACAGAATCAGTTCTCTTCGTCTCTAATTTTTCCCTTATTAAGAAGAATTTATTGCTCCATTCTGTATTTATGTCTCTTCAGTAACCATCTGATGGTTTCTACATATTTTTCTGAGAACTGACGGGAATACTTGTTTAACTGACGCAATTCAGGTAAAACTGCTTTTAACTGGTTTAGAAAAAAATCAGTCAAATCTGGAACATTCGGATAATTCTTGCTCTGACTAATAAATATTAGCGTTCGCGACATGACATTGTTAAAGTTAGTTTTCACTAGGTTATACTAGATTTAACTGATTTAGTTTTTTATAACCGTCACAAATGAAAACCTCTCACAAATTCATCAAACAAAACAAATTAAGTTTCATACTTTCTTAAATAACACATAATTTATGTTTTTTTGGGGGGGGATATGGCATCTTTATTTTTATTTAATTTCATGAAACTTCCAGAATGTTTAAAAGACTTGCTCTACACTCCCTCCCTCTAGCCCGGAAGGGGGTGAAGCAGTTGGTTAGTGGGGCAATATGCAGATAGAAAGTGCTTTTGACAAGGGGCGTGGCGTTGCGGGGTGGGGCGGGCCTGAGCGGCGGGCCGTCAAGAGCGCTCGCCTGGTCCGGCCCTCGCTCTGGGCGACGTTGGGGGCGGGGGCGGGGCTGCTTAGCGTCGCGGCGCCGCCCTCTGACTTATAGCCGTCGACGTGCCTTATGAGATTCTCGATCGGCGGCCTGAGCTTTGAGTGCCTGCTTTCTCAAAGCATCAGCCCGCCCTGTCTGTCTCGCGCCGGGCGAATTAAAATTCCGACAGGGAAAGGCGGCGAGGTGGGGCGAAATGAAGGAGAGGGGGAAGGGATGTTACCGCCCTAAGTGTGGAGGGTAGAAAATGAAACTTCGGAAATTCGCGTTTCCGGTTTTAACATGTGGCATCATTGTTTGGTGTCGCCTTGATCGCAAATGCAGATATATCCTGTCATGTCAGGGGTTTTGATTGGGAAAAAGGGTTTTGAATAAAGAAAAAAAATCACATTAAAATATGGAATGCAAAATTAAAAAGATAATCATTCGATTTTCGACGGAAATTTGTGACTGATGTTAAAAAAACAAACATTTAAAATCCCTTAATAGATGTGTGGACATGGATGTAGGACATGGAATTTTGGAGACCATCTGAGATCAAATATTTTTCAGTTTCGATTGCACAGGGGTTTGGAGTATTGTCCACGAACGCGGAACACGCCTTGCCCATTGCAAGGGAGTGTTTTCACGATGAGGTTGGGACGTGGTTTGCTTCTCATACCGCCACGTATGGCATTCGTATTCTTCGCTACAATTTTGGTTTCCATAAATACTTTTTGTCTAGGAATATTTTTTGTCATTGTTGCACTTATTTGTTTTTAACTCCAATCGCCATTTGTTGAACCAGAATCGATAAACATTTGCTTTAATTTGTCTATATAAATTCTCGTCATTTTGAGAATGTGATATCTGGTGATGGTTGAAAAATAAATATTAAATTATGCGTGGATAAATAAATCAACTCTCGAACAATATTTTGTGAATTACTTCAAAATACAGTCGCAAATCAGGTAAATACAAGTGTAATAAATACTAGTAAATAATCGCGCTGTTTAAGGTACAGTGACATTTTTACTTACACCCTTGGTGGAGATGGAAAAATATTACAAATGCGAAATGTGAAATACAAGTTGAATAACACAAGTCTACAAGCAAAAAAACGTATAGAATATTTATACATTTTCTTATAGATTTCAACTCTGTAAAAACGAAAATAAAAATTACATATCGTCATTTTTTTTCTACACTGAATCTTTTGCTTTGTTTTTAGCGTAAAATGTCTCATTAACTTAAAAGATAGTGTTATGTTTCTGCTTTAAAAATGGTCTTAAAGTTAAGACTTCTAGTTTTATTAATTACTTGTGGAACTTGACAATAAATGAAAAAAGTGTTAATTGATGAAGAGAGTGGCGGTAGGGGGTGGTGGATAAAGTAATTTTAGCGTTAGCAGGAAGGTGGCATGATTTTGTCAAAACGGGTTTAAAGTTCATAGTGAGTAATATCAGCATATTTAGACTTGTTATGAGGAGTACTAGGAACTAATACAAACAATTTTTGCTGGATTATATTGTTTTAACAAACAAATTAAATTCAATCTTATACCACACTCAGTGTATATTCAGCATTCAAACTATGCTGTGATTGCTATTTTATTTCTGAAATATGGCTGGCATATGTTCATTTTTCCTGTCAGCTTCTGTTGTATGGTTACTATGATTAATTGATTGATTTTCGTGTTTCCGGGCACTCAACTGCTTTGGTCATTAATCCCGTTAGTGTAATGCATGTTTTCCTCGGGAAATGGCGGTGATCTTCCCCCGCTGGATGGCGAGAACAACGCCGACCTACCGTCGGCTAGGGATGTCCCCTAACCCAGGACTCTCCCACCAGCGGGGGCACCACACCAGCCGAGACTGGCTCTAAGCTCTCGGCCGGTCTCCCGGAATATATGATAGTGTAAGTGTGTGTGTAAGGGAGAGGATAGAACAAGGAAGAGGAAGGACAGATCGCGCGGCGGTCCGTGGCCAGTTTGTTAAGGGTACTGCCCCAGCATTCATCTGGCGTAGATCGAAGAAACCACGGAAACTACCGATCAGAGCAGCCGGCCACTAGAATTCTCACTCCAGACAGCGACTGAATTTCGACCTAGCTGAAAAGCTAGTGTCGAAAACCTACCGTCAGGACTCGAACCTAGGACCTCCTGGTTGTGTTGTATGGTTACTATGATTAATACATAGTAAAAAAGTCAACAAAGAAATATAAGTGAGTTTATGAAGAAAGTTTATTTTGCGTATTTTCGATTGAAACTTAGAGATTTAATTCCACAACCATCTTGTATATTAGATGACATGAGTGAGTGAAGATGACTCAGACGCATTAGCTTCCGAGAACGAATCTAGTTCCGATTTTTGTTGATGAGGGACCTGAACCTTTTTTTTAGAGTAAGCTCAACGACCTAGTAATAGACTTAGGTATTTCAAAAGATGCAGCCGAATTTCTTGGATCAAGGCTACGAATAAGAAACCTGCTTACATCTGGAACCTCATTTTCGTGGTAAAGGCATCGAGAGAGAGAATTCACTCAGTTTTTCTCAAAAAAAGGGGAAATTGGTTTAGTGTGATAATGTTCATGGGCTCATGAGTTGGTTTAAAATATATTATTCATCAGAACGGCGATATTAATTGATTCGTCTAAAACTAGCTTCAAAGCAGTCTTACTGCAGAATTGGAAATGCATTTGCATATCTTCCTATGGGACACTCAGTTCATATAAAAGAAAACTATGATGATTTGGCTACTATTATTGAGAAAATCAATTATCAAGAGCATCTATGGATGACTTTTGGAGATCTCAAAATATCAACCATGTTTTTGGGTCAGCAGGGAGGATATACAAAATATTCTTTATTTTTTTTTTATGTGATAGTAGAGTCACACAGCTGCAGTGAACAAAACCTGATTGTCCCCCTTAATACAGTTTAACCCCCGGCGAGAAAAAGTCATCAATACGACCTTGGTTCCTAGAACAAGTATTATTACCACCTCTTCATTTTAAATTGGGGCTTATAAAGCAGTTTGTCAAACTGCAAAGAGATGGGGATTGTTTCAGTTATCTGGGTTCCATGTTCTCAAAACTGTTTGAAGCCAAGTAAAAAGCGGGATTTTTCACTGGCCCAGACATAAAACTTCTAACTGAATCCCTCTTTATGGAAACAATGAGAGACAAGGTTATAGAAGCATGGGACTCTTCCAAGAATGTAGAGCACAAGTTTTGGGGTAATACTACGAACCCTGACTATTATTTAAAATATTAAAACATTAGTTTATACTAATATAAAAATTTTCGTTTATAAAAACTATACGTGATAGAATATTCTGGAAGTCATTTTCAGAATGTGTGATTGTAAAATATATAATTCAGCAAAAATATCCCATGCAGCTGAATAAAAATTTCGTTTGCAGACCTGTGTATTTGGAGACACTTGTAAATAGTAGTACTCGGGGGCGACGTTAGGCTGGAGCAAGCTGTGCGTGGTGCCCATTCTCCAAAGTCAAGACAGCCCTGTGTTACAGACTAAATGCCACACTGATTACATTAACTTCAAGCAGAAATTGTAAGTAAACTATTCATTTGTTCAAAATATTTATATTACCTTTTTAAAGATCTTATTTTACAGAACTGACTTCATTTAAGACAAAAATATCTAGCTTCAATATTGCACTTTTGCAATGTTAAATTTTTGGAGTTTTCTAAAATACAAAGGGATGGTAGAAAATGAGACCAAAGCTAGGTCGAATTCAGCCGCCATCTGGTTGAGAATCCTTGCGGCCGGCTGATCGATAGTTTCCGTAGTTTTTCCTATCAACACCAGACGAATGCAGGAGCTGTACTCTAACAAACGGACCATAGTCTGCGCAAGATCTTTCCTTTCTTTTCCTCGTCCTACCTTCACCCCTTACTTACAAACGCCCTTACATGCACTACACTACAACATATGTCGGGATACCAGGGATTAGTGCTTGTCTCGGCGGGAGCGGTCCCGCACTATAGATGGAGACCTGGTTGGTTGATTGATTTTTTCGTGTTTCCGAGCGTGACAACTGCTTTGGTTATTAGTCCCGTTAGTGTAGTGCATGTTTTTCTCTCGAGAGATGGAGGTGATCTTCCCCCGCTAGATGGCGAGATCCGGCGCCAACCTGCCGTCGGCTAGTGGGGTTTCCCTCTAACCAGGACTCTCCCACCAGCAGGACACCACCCCAGCCGGGACAAGCTCGAAGTTCCCGTCCGGTCTCCCGGAATATGTGGTAGTGTAGTGCATGTTAGTATTGTGTGTGTGTGTGTAAGGGGAGAGGATAGGACAAAGAAGAGGAAGGAAAGATCGCGCGCGGTCCGTGGCCCGTTTGTTAGGGTACTGCCCCGGCATTCGCCTGGTGTTGATCGGATAAACCACGGCCGAGCAGAGCAGTTGGCCGCTAGAATTCTCCTCCAGACAGCGACTGAATTCGACCTAGCTGAAAAGTTAGAGTCGAAAATCCTGCCGCCATCAGGAATCGAACTTAGGACCTCCCGGACAGAGGCGCTGCAGTGACATCAGTTGATGCACTGAGCTACCTCTCCCGATACCTGGTTGGGGAAACCCTCAAGCCGACAGGTAGGATGGCGCCGGATCTCTCCATCCAGTAGGGGAGGGTCACAGCCACTTCCCGCGATAAAATCTTACTCTACACTGCGGGACGTTGCGACCTTAGCATTTGACATGCCCGCAATCTCTAACCAAGGAAGGCGACAAAAAAATTGTCAACTTTTACAATTTTCAAAAAGTCAAGGATTTATACGGAAATGCGTCCCGCGCCAAGTTTCCTTGACTTCTGTACGCTATCCGAGAACAAAGTTCAATGAAAACATTTGGAATTTTTTTAAGAAAAGTTTGAAAATGTTATTGGGCCTTCATGTACAATACCCCTAAAACAATCCATTACAAACTCGTAGGATCTTGAGTTCGTTCAGATCGATCGCGGAATATCAAGAAGAGAGGGGAAGGAGAAAATGATTTGGAGAAAATCGTTTGAACAGTTTAGGTGCTAGCGTTGAGCACTGACAGACAGTTCGAAGGACAGACGGACCTACAGAGAAATTTTGCCGTCAATCGATTTTTCAGTATCACGGACCAACGTCATCTAGGGAACAACGCCAGCACTCTGGTAGAAACGTTGTTCGTGATATTGTGGCCTACGCATACGTTGTTAGTTTCGCTTCCCGGTCAGCTTCCGTGTTGTGGTAGCTGATTTATGCTTTCCTGCTCACGTGTAAACAACTACTTTTCTTTTAGTGGTAGGTGTGTTAAATGTGGGCATACCACGCAAATGTTACATTCCTGCCTGTAATGGGAATTATTTAACTGGGCCTATTGTTAGTGTATTTACATTCCCCAAAGAAGAGAAATTACGTGTGAAATGGGTTAAAGCAATCCACAGAGAGAATTTTGCCCCTAAAAAACAATCAGTTGTAAGTACAAATTAAATATACTCAGTATTACATTTGTAATTGTGTTTATATAGTTATGTATTTTTTCAAACTTCTTGTATCTTCTGAGTTAAATATTTGTCCAATATGTTCTCTAACCTTCAAAGAATTCTGATATTTAATACACGAATTTAACCAGCAACATAGATATTTTGACTACTGTAGGTATGCGAGTTGCATTTCCGAAAGGAAGACATTGAAAGAGAAACTTCTAAATATGACCCCAAGACTGGGAAGTTAACTACTGCACGTTAACCATGTCCGCTGTAGGACTAAAGATTATTAATATGAAGTAAACTTGTAATAACGTAAAATATTCTATATGATTGTTTCAACTTTAAAGGGTGTTAAATGTAACTTCATTTTCTGTGCACGTCTTCAAGATTTCAGTGGGAAATATAGTTATTCAAATTATCGTTTCCATGTTGTCGTAGCAGGAAGTATTATTCCTTGACGAAAGACATGATGGATAAGAGCCCAAAATTTATTGCTTATTTATTCTTGAAAATAGATTTTATTACATGGGAGCGTTTTTTTCAAAATTCAAGTAGTATATGACTTAGTGTAAGGATCACAGAATTTTGAAAATGTGCACAGAATTCTCTTCTCCCCATAGCATGTCATACACAGTTTTAAATGTTTTTTGACGTAAATAAAAAAAATAAGGAACCCAAAATATATTTATAATTTATTGGTGACGTTTCAAGCCCAAGTTTACTGATTTATGTTGTGAATAGTGATTTAATATTAATTGTGTATTACAAAGAAACTCAATTAACGGGGCTAGGTTGTACAACTCTTTCCGACAGAGTAAGTTGTACTAACAAAGTAAGTGTATTCTGAACGAAGTTCGTGATAAGTGCCAGTATTATCAAAGTTACGTAAATAAAAATATTCAATTAATTGAAGACTTGCTGGACAGTTTTCATATTGACTTACATGAAAGAGAAGACACAATAAATTTATTAAGCCAACAGTTTTTTCTTATAAATAATAATAAAGTCAGAAAGAAGGGTTCTTGGAAGTCAATGTTTTGTTGATCCTTTGAAGGACCCATATCCTAACATTGTTGCAGGTATTTATGAAGCAATTCAGACTTGCTGCTCCCTCGTGAGGTTACATTAAATAGAGTATACAATAATTTTTCAACAAGTTCTACATCAGAACAGCTGCCTGCTAAATGCTTAGGCAATCTTTCAAAGAAAGTACACTATCTAAAGTACATACATGTCATAATTCCCACGAATTAAATACATCTGAAATCCAAGTTTGATTATAAGGGTGGTACTGTTGTAGACCAAGGAGGTGAAACTTCAATGTGCTTCCAGTGCTTAAATTTTTATGACAAGTTTGGACTCCAATTATTTAGAGGTTCAACTTATCTTACCAGTTGTGATTATCCCAGCAGAGTAATGGTTCCGTAAATTAATTGTCGAATTAGAAACAAAAATACATATAATTTATGATAACAGTAGCATAAACAGGAAGACCTTTTCATTGTTTAGCAATTCACCGAAATTGAAAGTTACGTGGGTTACATACTACAGATACAACTACAATCGAAGCCTCTACTTAATTTTTGAGTATGCATATTCTTAAGTGTGTGAGAAATAACTGGCTAAACCAAAGTGACCAAATTAGTCCAAGTAAAGAATTTGGTGATGGAATATTAGATGGGGTAGCCTCATTTCCTGCACAATCATGAAAACCATGTTAATATACCAGTTACTGATTTGACAAAACGATCAGGCATTATTCTGCTGACTTTTCATCGACATACTACCCATAAGATTCAGCTCCTTGATAGAAGCGTCTTTGGTCCTTTCAAAGGCATCTACTATAATGAGCCAATGAACGACTGAATGACTTCACAAAAAAATGCTGTGAAACTAGTTACAATTTACGACATCTCTGCATTAACAGGACAAGACTTTCCGCGAGCATTCACTCCAATAAATATTATAAAAGTATTTAAGCTTTCTGGGTTTGACCCATTTGATCCAAATATTTTTAGCAATGTTGACTCGATCTCTGCTATGGTTACTGGCAGACCAGCGCTTCCACTTGAAGGAGACAGTACTTGGAACTTGTACAGAAAATACTAAGTGATGCTGCAGAAATATTCTTGCAGCAAAAGTGCCAGGAAAGGGTGCTACATTCAATAGGTAAAGAAAATATACTAACTTTAGTATTTTCTGGACTCCAATTCTCAGAAGGTCACATTGCAAGATATATTGTAAATTCTATTCTCTACACCATTGTCAATATTATACTGAAAAGCAAAATTAATGATTTCACTTCAAAGAAATATGCCCCATTATAATGAAGAATGAGAAAATAATAAAATATTGTATTATTTCCCATTTATGATCCATCGTACCCTTTTCCATTTATTTAAACGATTTATCAGAAATAGCGATAAAGGCTGAATAAATTATATGAACAACTGAATAAATTATATATGAACAACTGAATAAATATTAAAATCCAATGCATTTGAATTTACATTTCGCTTGCTTACTACCCCTGAAATTTGAAAATGCGTCTATTGTTAAAACTTTGGATATTCAATTACAATGGTGTTTGAATTTACATTCTAAAGATATTTTAACCAATTTATTACTTAATATGGTAAGTAGAGTTCATTTGTATATTACACTCAACGATGTTTGTGGACTCGATCGGCAGCATAATGTTAATTTTTCAGCGGGAGTATTGGGGTCTTACATCTTGGATGGCGTTGCACGAACCCATAAACATGGATTCTGGCTACGAGTGACAGAGGAAATAGTTTACTACAAATAGGAACAAGGTCTATTCAATTTTTACTTTCTCGGTACTGCTTCCGCACTATCGAGAAACTATGGTAATGCGACGGGGTAAAACGGCGAATTTTTGACAGGTAAACTCTTATTGATGGGTCCTGGTAACGAAAAAATCTTCCCTACATATAGTAAATTACTTCGTATTTATAGTACATTAAGTTGTCTGGCTGGGATGAAAAATGCCACAGATCCAGGACCAGATAAGGTAAAAGTTAGCTCCATATCTTTACGATGCAATAGTGTCCCTATTGCACACGCAAATTCTTTACATTGGCTTTGTGCGTTCCGGGTGGAAAACTAATCGCACCATCCTTATCCCGAAAGAAGATAAGGATAATAAGTTTGTCATTATCACCCCATCACGATTAGTTCTCTACTATGCAGAATATTTTGGGACAATATGGACAAACGCATTCCATCAGTTTAATCCAAGCAAAAAAGGGTTTGTCCCTGAAGCTGGCTGTTTCGTTAATGTGCAAATTCTTTACAAAGTACCCTGTGACATGAAAAAAGCAGAGGGTGGAGTCGGCGCTGTGCTAGATATATCCAAAGTATTTGAAACAGTTCCTCGCGCAGTGATTGGTTGGGCTCTGTTCAGAAAGAGGATCCCCGACGTCTTTATAAATTTGGTAATGGGCACTGTCGTCTTTCAGCACTCCTCGAAAGGCATTGAGGTGTCAATTCGTAGAGGAGTTAAACAGAGCGATCCCTTGTCACCACTCTATTTTAATCTCATTATGGAGTGCCTGCTTGAAAAATAGAACTATAAGTCAGGATACACGCTATTGTGAAAGGAGTGAGTCTGTGTTAGCATTTGCTGACGATCTGGTGCTCTTAGCAAACGATGCCCCAGGAACATAAGAATTGGTTGATAATGTGGTTGAATATCTTGGAGCTCTCGGAATGACATAGTCCGTCACAAAGTGTTCATCATTTCAAATTACAACCTTTGAACGATTCCAGTTTATTGAGGACTCCTGCCTTGAAAAATTGGGAGAGGGAATTCATCTGATATGTAATGATCATATCCTTCCTAGGAGTGAACTATTATATATGGAACGGGTTCCCATCTAAAGAATTCTATCAAATTTGATGGAAACAGTTATAAGGCTTCACAAGGCTCATAACGCCCATAAAGAAGTTGGCCTACTTAATTACTTCATACCTACATAATATCACATTACCTCTTCCAATTGGTTTTATCGATTCGTACGTCGATGCTCAGGGAAGCGGACGGTCAAATCAGAATGGCAGTCAAACAGTTTCTACATCTGCATATGACTACTGCAGATTGATTATTCTACCTGGCCAAGAGAGATGGAGCACTGGAATTGCTGTTGATCCCCCAACACGTTTCTAAACCTAGGGCTACAATTTACAGGTTACGAACCTAGGGTTACAAGTAGAACAATCTGCAGATTCTATTTACAGATGGCTGGGCACCTGTCCGAATTTCGTCCAGCGGACATTTAACACGCCAAACTATTGAGACTCAACTGGTCCTACTTTGAACAAGATTTATGGGCTTATAAGAAGAAATGACAAGGTACCCGCCTAGAAGAAGCTGGGATCCCAAGGAAGATCGGCTAAGGCGCATATAAACGATCCAATTGAAATACCATGTTTGAAAGATTATAATATTCTGGAACCTGGTATTTTTATTA
>BLKR01007909.1:0-29323 GCA_011170035.1 Teleogryllus occipitalis
TACATACCACAGCACAAAACTCCTTCAAATGTTAAAGAAAAACTTTTACTGGGTGGACCGAAGACAAATAAACATTTTCCATTGTACTAATTTTAACGTGAGAGCTGAATAATAGAAACCAAGAGCTCTCAGATTTATATATTTGCTCAGACAAACTTTTTTAGATAAATTAAGTTTTTCTTATATTTTATTGAACAAAACGGATGAAATCATTCATTGGCAGCCATTGATATGCAAAACAATAGCACAGATTAGTATTAATATGTAAATGAAGTTATTGAAGAAAAAATTTTACTGGGTGAGCTGAAAACATACAAACATTTTCCATTTTACCAATATGAACATGAATACTGAAAAATAGAAACAAAGGACTCCCAGATTTGCTTAGACAAAATATTTTTAGATAAATTATTTTTTTCCAGTTATTTATTGAAAAATATATATAAATCCATCCATTCATTTATTCATTCATTAGGAGCCAGTGACATGCGAAACAACTGCACATATTAGTCTTAATATTGTAATGACCATTGCTTAATTACCAACCACTGCACTAAACTTCTTCGCATGTAGAAGAAAAAAGTACAACTGCAATTAATATGACAAACAACTGTACAATGTAGTCTTAATATGTAAATGATCATTCCTAAATTACACACCACTGTTCAAACTGCCTTCGTATATTGAAGAAAAAAAAAATTACTGAATGGACTGAAAACATATACACATTTTCCATTTTACCATTTTGAACCTAAGAACTGTGTAAATAGTCAAATTGAGAGTCCTAATGAACAGCTGCCCTACTGCTTAGAGAATTATTCACATTTCTCCCCTTCTTGCAGTATGGTTTTCAATGGGGCGAGTGAGTACTTCAGCAAGTCGATCTTCCCTCTGAGTAACCGATTCAAACTTTTAGTAGACTGCCCATCTCTAGGCACTTGTAATATGTTTTGACAATTGTGACAGTCGTTTAGTCAAACAATTCAGCTGTCACAAATTTCTGTAAGAGAAGACGTTGTTTAGATTGTATATGATATGTGTATATTGTACATTGTACATTACTGTGTATTCTGTACTGTATATTATTGTACTTTTTATTCTCTCAACCTACCTCAATTATTAAACACATTCAAACTCACAAAGATTTCTTGCCACTTAGTATATAACGCGGACAAAGACCAATACATGAACATTGATATTATTTACCATTTCAGTTACGACTTTCTTTCATATGTTCACACAGGGACATTACATAACCGTATTCAAACTCTAATGAATTTCGCAATAATTCTGGACATTGATGAAATCAGTAGAAGATCTCAGACGTTATCCTCTAGTGGCGCGCAGCTAAACTATTGGAATTGATGCACTCTTGAATCTGTGATGTAAGGCTAGGCGAAAAATGTCCATAAAAGTAATTATTTTGAAACTATATTACCGTTTATGTTTGTAAATCATAGCCTATAGTACTCCAGGCTTTTAAAGAATGCTAGCACAAAAGTTTCATCAGCATTGGTTCAGTAGATTCAGAGATTACCGCGCTGGAAGACAACGCACTTCTGTCTTTATATATTAGTATAGATATAGATATTCAGCATGTGCGTTGATCAGGAATATGCCCGACTTAAGTTAAGACATTTGCAGTTTTGGAAATTGCAATTCGTATCTCCTGTGCTTCGATATGTGAAACGAATTTTTTAATAAATGTCACCTCATGTATTTGTCGGATGCAAGTTGCGATATTATAACACTATTTAACCATTACACACAATACGTGAAAGTTTGTGCCGTTATTGCGTTGTTAGTGTGAAGCCAAGCATTACTACCATGTGTTAAAAATAGTTTGACTTTTGAAAATTAATTATATTACAATTATCATTTCAGAATCCAGTCCTCCGTTTCGTGCACAGCAGGAATGTCATGTGTGGTTCGGTGCTAGTTTGGAAGAGGTTACTAAGTGATTTGCACGAGTGTAATAAATTGCGTAGGACGACTACTTTCAAAGCAGAGTACTGATTTCTTCAGGTGTAACCGCAGACAAAGCTGATAAGGCGAGTGCCGTCGAGATAGAGATAAAAGCTTCCGAGGGCTTGGTCACCTGATTGCTCGGAAACAAATGTTACATATCTTGCCATGTCGCTTTAAAGTGTAGAAAGTAATTTTAGAAACTAATTGTGCTATAACAACGCATATTTTGTCACATTGTACGTAGTATTGTAACATTTTGTAACGTGGTATTTTAATGATTATACTGGTTACTTGAAACCGCATATGTATGAAAAATATTTACGAAAGTATTCGAACACACCAACGTATCTTTAGCAAGAACTGATTGTAAATGTTGATCCAGACAGATTTGGTGAGCCTACGCTCCCTAGGTTTTAAACACAATGTTGAAATAATTAAATTTTCCAAAATGCAGTTGTTCGGATAAAATGTATGCGGCTGTTAATTTTAATTTTTGTAACATTTCTGTAGGGTGATGTAGATGAAAATCGTTCTTAATCTCCGGGTTGATTTAAAATATTATATCTCGTGGAGGTTTCTGGACGACGAAAAGTCAGACATATTTGACAAAAAAGCTTTTAGGGACTTGGATATCCTAAAATGTTTTGTAAAATATCGTCGGGGGCCGTTATGTTCAAACATATTTAGAATTCACCTATTTGAAATGTTAAAAGTTACACTATACATTTGAAGGTAATACCAGTCTGATTATTTCTGAAGCGACATCAAAGCTGAAATCAAAACAAAAATTCCCCGAGACGTCAGAAAAATTTTATTTGTAAAAGTATGGCTTAATTGTTTACAGAGCATCAGTTCAGTAACACTATACATCTGCTACAGTTCTGATGTTAATTACGGAATGGTTATTTTTTTCTGCAGATTGTAGATACAATTTCTCTATAATATATAGGTTACTCCCTCTCTAAAAAAGGAATATTGATTATAGTAATAGGAATAATAATAATAAGAAGAGATATTTCTTTTTGTAACAAAGAATTCAAACCATCGAGTCTTGAATAAGCACATTATCCTGGAGCGTGTAATCTTCTAGCTATCCCGACCAAATCAACATCTGACATTTTGAAATTCTAACACTCGGTAGTACGTTTCATTTTGAATGTTTACATATATTGACGAAATAAAATTCGCAATAGAAGTATTTGAGATAAGAACTACTGGTGACAAAAACAGCACGTGCTTTCTCGCAGATAGTTACTATTCCGTGATATACTAATAACGCATTTACTGCGCATATTAACACAGCTGTCATCACTTGTAAATGTCATTACAAAATGTAGAACATTAGGGGGCAAAAACTAATTCATTGAAAACTAACACATCACACACATTCCTCAATTAAAAGCGAATTTTAGCCTTTGGAATGTATAAACGGGCCAGCAGTGAAAATGATTATGGTGTAATTTAGAGTTGTGTGCAAAATAATGTGAATTGCGCTGATGACAGGGTATTTGCCTTGATCTCCAAAAGTTATTTAGAATGTTTCAAACCTTAAAAAAAATCGAGGATGTTAGCCACTTTGTCTTACACCTCTTACATTTAATAGTAGTACTGCTACTCAAGAAGCACATGTCTCTAAAAAGGAAATGCGTAACTTGAGTGACTAATGACTATAATAAATTAATAAGAACTTTTCAAAATTGCAATTTCCATATAAATTAAGCGAACTGTTAACACCGAAATATTTTACTTATTTGAGCGTCATTCCATTTATTGATTATATTTGCTTGTTTCTGAGCTTTAATAAATCGAATCCATAAAAATGTTGTGTAGGTACTAGAGCGCGCCAAAATGTATTCAAAAGGCCCTTAGGCATAACAAATCAGAAAGTCCCGAAAGAGTATTAAAAATACCGTTACGTGTTAGATTTCGGGTCCGTAAATACTGAGCAATGAACTAGTAAACCATAAAATATTTCAATACTCGAAGTAAAAGAATTCAATCAACTATGTAGGTCCACGATGTTCTCGTGGATGAGATCATCTAGAAACTAACTTCACATGAAAAGCCCATCTAGAAATACCGTCTAACAATGAGAAGTTATTCTGAGAATTTCACGCCGTGTCGTGACGTTACGATAGTTAAATTACCATCCGATAACAAGTCCTGCGAGATAGCTGAAGAGAACATCATACCTTGATGTGTACTATCATTGTTAAACAATCGTGGAACAAGCGTACGGCGGTAACATCAAATTATCGTACATTATAAGTTCAAACAAAACTAAACGTATTCATTCCTAATGTCTCATTCACATAAAAACAGCAAATTTGTGTGTATCCAGTTCGCAAAATAGAAACGGAGCGATCGCCTTAAGATCACATAAATTCCGGATAAAGCGTATAGCAAAATAAGGTGGTAAAAACTGCCCTTAAACCAAACCGTTAATCCCGATGCTCATATGAAAGAATAAAAATATGCCGTAGATTCACAAAAAAGTCTCCTAGGGCAATCTGTTGCAGAGATACGAGAAACGATTTTCACGATTCATTTTTTCTCAACATTATTGCATGTATCACGCTGAAAAAATTGGAGAGATGGGGGAAATTGTTGGAAAAGTTGAATATTTTATCAACCAGTTCTGATGTAAAATTCGAATAGAAAAGCATAAATACATTTTTGGAATGGATTTTCAACGTGATAACGTTGGAGTACTGTCTCAATTTTCTCCCTACGTGTCTGATAACATTCTATAACAATTTTTTCAGATTTTTAAACAATGTGAACGATAGTGAAGGAAAATTAAAACCTATTTTATCAGTTCAAAAATTTGAAATATGTGCCAAATTGTGATGGTAAAGAATGCTTTGGCCACTATTTAAACAGTTTCAATCACGACATAGGAACTCCGTATCTTTTGCGATACATCTTTAATGAACCAAACGCAATCGGTCCATGATGGAAAGAGGTGGGTGGGTCCTCGCGCATCCGACTTCAGCCAATGAACTTCCAGCACCAGTTTCCGTTATAATATTAGCTTGAATTTTAAATGCCAAAACTATCACAGTTTCAAGTCATTGAAACAAAAACAGATAAGCACTTTTTTCATTTTTTCTAATATTGCATCTTTTATTTCAATTAAACCTCCATCCACATCGTTCGCGTAACAATCACGTACGCGAACTCGAAAGGAAGAGGAGCATGACAATGCTCCTACCAGCTAGTAAAATTACTATTATCACACGGTTACAGTCACTACGCTTAATAAATTGCACGCCACGCAATGATTTCCTTTCATTGACGTTACGCAATAATTAACAATTCCGTACCACTGCTATGAACACGAAATCGACTATTATAGTCAATGTAGCTAGCCGTTTCGTACTAGCACCTAGTGAATTCAAAGAGAACACGCGCAAAATTTGGTATAATGGTACGAAATTCACGGGCACTCCCTTTCCTATATCGAGGAAACAAAAATATCTCACTTTTCTCTCCTTTCCTACGCCTAACATTTACGTACGAAATAAAACGAAATCCGATTATACGCACCTACAAAGCTGGTATAATGATAAACTTGGAATATCACATGATTGCGTTCACCACACTGTATAAATTGCACGCAACGAGATGATTTCCTTTCAATTCTATTGCGCAAGAAGTACGAGATAACAATCGCACATCACAGCCCTAATACATGAAATCAACAATTATTTTCTAGGAAGCGAACAGTTTCCAAGTATGCCCACAGCTATAGAATATAACACGTGGTAATTGTTATAAAGAGACCAGAGAGCGAGAGCAGCGAAAATCACGGGCACAGCCCCCACACAATGAGCAATTTTCTCTCACATCGTACGCGAGCTCAAAAGGAACAGACAATGCTAGTAAAATGACGAAACGCTCTGTTTATCGCTCGATTACATTCACTACACTGAATAATTTGCACCACGCAATTATTTCCTTTTCATTTACGTTACGCAACAATTAAAAACACTTTATATCTGATAACAATTGCGTACCGAACTCGAAGAGAATTACGTTGTACAAAGAAGAGAGGCGAAAATCACGTGCACAGCGCCTTTCCTCTTTCCTGTGAAACGAAAATATCAACTCCTAACATTCTGGGTCAAAATGCACCTATCAGCTGGTAAAATGATGAATCACTCACACGATTCAGGCGTTCCCTACACTGGATATTTTATTTTGCAATGATATCCTTTCGTTTCTATTACGCATGAAATAACAACACCTTACATCTGATAATGAATTTCACTGCACTAGAAGACGAAATCAACAATTATTCACATTTCAGAGCACACAGGCAGTTCTATTCGGTTAAAAAAACACTGCTTTTCGCACTTGACTAAAGCTGGCCACTGCACTAGAAACACACGCTCACTACACGAACCAATATTTCTATTTCTTAGAATGACGAATAAATACGTACCGCACGTAAACAGCCGATATTCTCTCAGTGGGGGCCGTTCTGCAATTGCTCTGTGAAGAAGGCAAAGATTAGAGAGTGGTGCCACAGATTTTTCGAATATACCAAATCGATGGTAAAATAGGACTTACTCGTTTTCTGCTAGCTCGTGACGGCACGCAGAGACGGGAGAAAGAATCTGAAAAACAAAACATTTTGTTACAACCATTTGATTCAGTAATAATTCACATCTTTGGAAAGACGTATAAAACTAATCTACATACACGACAGACCGTCTTCACGTCCGATCGCCTAGCTGCCGCGGGCGAAACTGATTGCTTCGGCGTGTTGCGTAGCAAAGTTCCCCCTCCACTCTCATGTGAAACGCCAGCAACCACACCAACAACAATAATCGGGATGGAAGTACGTGTTATGTTGGTAATCATAAGTGCATTGTTTGTAATTATAAGTTGTTGGTAATCATAAGAGCCTTACTTTGACGAATTTCAGAAAGCTGGATTTCGTAGTGTGTAGCGTCAATTGTAGCACATTTTGGAAACAAGAAATAGATTTCTGCTGACAAGGCGAATTTAGGAAAGAAAATCTTCATGAATTTTGTGTTAAATATATCAGGGAAGTACAAAGAATTATGTAGTATTCAATAATTTCCTTTAAAAACCTGTGGGTTTTTTCTTTCGCAGCCGAAACGAGGTTCTCACCATAGGGCGAACGCCAAAGTCGCGGACCGAAATCGACCAATGGGCGAATGGGACCAATGGGAAATCATTACTAGACGACGCGACGACCCAGTGTTGGATTCCTTCTGTCCCTATCTACTTTCTAGCACTTTTTTGAAAATGCCATTTTCGCAAAAAATACGCTAAATTCTGAACGTTTCTGGTAGTAGGTTGCAAAATAAGTAAATCTGCTTCCTATAAGCCCAAAAAGAACCATTTCCCTGCGCTGCTTCACCGCATTTTTGCGATTCAAAATGTCGAAAAAAATTCAATTTTTTTTCTTTTTTCTTTTTTTGAGCCTGGGCGCTCCAGACCCCGCAGATTGGGGCATAAATAAACCATAAATCCTTATCGCTTCTCGGCCTTTTGGCTAAGATCCCTAATTTCCCTGTTTCCCTGGAACAGAAATGATAAGTTTCGCCAAAGTGGATGAAACAACTGATCATGGCGGCCAGACGTGTGATGGAGTCGCTCCGCATTTCATAGTGAATTTTCGCGTAAATCGTGAAGCAAAGACCACACGTTTTGGAGTACGGGCTATCCATGTGCCAGTGGACCAGGATTCATGGTAGAAACTCCATGCGACGACACTGACTGAGGAAATGTGTGAGTAAATCGAGCGGCCCCCGCGGGGCCGGGAGTAGTGGCGGCGCGGTGGCGTTGTGGCGAGTGGCAGGCGGTTTTAAACAGTGCCAATGGCAATGAGGAAGCGTTCAGTCATTATCAGACTTGTGCCAAGCAAGACAGTGCTAATTCTGCAAGTGTAGACAGTGTGCATGCTTTAATATAAATAGTTCTATTACTACATGTATGTATTTTTTGTATCGCTTTACTGTGAATCCAACATGGATGCCAGGGTAGCGTGGGTACGCCGACTGGAACGTCCCATGACGCGTGACGTCACAGCCCCCTGATATTCTCACACATTTAAAGCCTCTCAGGCAATAACCCCAGCATCTGACATGCATCTAAATTAAAATGCCACCCACCGCTATCCACTGCTATACAAACAGTGCGACATCCCATGAAAATGGGTTAGTAATTAACATTGTAAAAATAGTAGTGTGACCCCTATAGCGTCCCCACGCTCTCCGCCCCGTCGTCCCCAGAGCGCACAAAATGGGCCGGCCCGACTCGCACTCTATATATTGCAATATTTAAAATAATATCGCCCATCAACCCCAGAATAGAATTACAGGTGCCTAAAGTTGATAGCAATATAATAAACACATAGATTGGCTTCTATAACAAGTATTAGAGAATAAATACAAGGAAATGGGTGACCACGCTCACCCGGCCGCGTTTAGGCCTAAAATTCCAGTGCACCTCTTACGGTGATTTATCACTAATTATGTGATTCTATGCACAATACAAGTAATCAATGCGTGTTTCACTGCAGGTAATATACCCAGAAAGGCCTATTTTAAAGTACGTACTATATAATTTAACCACATTGGGTGCATGTAGCAATAGGATTCTGTGTTATTTTAGACAATAGGTTGTGAATATGAGTTTCAAAGCTCACACGCATATCAAATCTAAATAATGAGCATATGGCCAAAACCCTGTGATAATTCCTTAGGAGATTCTATTCTGAAATGAATAAATAAAATTGAACCATATTGGAATTATTTTGCAATGGGACCTTAAATTAAAAATGGCCACATGCAGTGAGTACAATTTCCAAATGAATTATTCGCACTAAATCTTAAGAATGAATATTATGCCAACACCTTGTGATAACTCAGTAGGAGGATCTATTTTGATGTGAATAAATGAAAACCGAACCATATCTGAACTATTTTGCAATGGGACTTAAAATAAAATAGGCTGCATACAAGGCGTATAATCTCGAAGTGATTCTATTCACATTAAAAGATATATAATAAGTATTTTACCAAATCTTGTGTTAGTTCCTTAGGAGAATATATTCTGAAGTAATAAATTAAAATGGCAACATATTGGGAATTATTTTGCAATGAATTGAATCTTAAATGGACTATATATAGTGAGTACTACTCCAATTGCTCGTAAAAGCGAGCACATCATTTATCCCACTATAGCTCAGAGCGCCCCCCACGTTATCCACGGAGGCCATCGCCGTCATCACTTTGCCCACTTGTATAGCTCGCAGCTTGGCCCCTATGCAGCGCCAGCGCGCCCTCGCCTCTGAGAATGGCCGAGTAGCTCTCGTGCAGTGAGGACCTCCAGCACTGACGAGCCTACTAGCTTGCGAAATCGCAGTATCAGCTTGCGGATTATCGCTAAATCATAGGCGTTTTCTTTCGCAGGACGTTCCAGGCGGTGGCAGCTAGGGTTGGCGCCTCTCTGGCTGAGGACAAGAAGGAGCTCACCCAGTTTTTACCAGCCAAGGAGAGCGAACCCGGAAAGGAGCAGAACAAACCGACGGAACACCAGAGACGTCGGCCAGGGGCGACGGCGACTGAAAATGGACCCTAGAAGGAAGAAGGATCGGGAGCGGACTAGACGACCTAATGGACCACAGCGGCATCTCCAACACAGACGCCGACTTGGTAAGAGCAATACCAACAGCAGCAGGAGCGCATCCCGTGCGGCGCAACCACTCCCACTCTCCCGCAGGGACCGACGCCCACCCCATCCTACCCACGACTTCAATCCCGCCAAAAAGACCAAGAAAGCCCCTCCCACTATAGAACCTCCCCTTAATTCAAACCCAAAACCGTTTCAGACCCAAAGCCCCCAATGACCCTCACCCAATACCCCACAGCTCCTCCAACCCCCCTCCAAATCCTACCCAAAGCACTACACCTCAGCCAACCCCAACCCCGACACAGAAAAAAAACAAAATAGGAGCCTTTAAAATTGACTTACAATCCATTTTCTCAACAAACGAACTGACTAAAGACCTTATGAAAATAACAAACAAGATTATGACAGTAAAATGCACCCGGACTGACTTATTAATCCAACCTATGACAGTGACGGCCCACAATAGAATCAGAGAAAGACTAGACCAGATAAGAACGGACCCCAGACTAAAAGCCCTCTACTTTGTGACCATAAACTATCATTACAACAGATGTACAGAAGAGACTCGAGACAAACTGGTTATTAAAGGACTGCCTCCCAATTACGATACTCACCTCATCAAAGACTCTTTAGACAAGCAGACTATTAAATACTTTTACCTATCCGAAATGAAGAAACGAGACGAAGACGGACAACTGACACCACTTGGTATATATACAATTGAGGTACCCCGACACGAAATTACGACGATAATAAGCAGACTGCACTACATTGACTTTTATAAAATCAACATCCAAGACTACAACACAACCGACCGGGTACCTCAATGCAAAAACTGCCAGAGACTTTATCATACCAGAAACCACTCCAGACAACCTACTGTGTGTGCCTACTGTGCACAATGCCATCTCACCGAAACCTGCCCCAAGCCAATACACCAAACTTCCTACCCAAATGCAATAACTGCCACCAATCCCACCCAGCCTTCCACCCATCCTGCCCATATATAATAAAAGCCCGTGAAACCAGAAAAAACAAATTGAAAAAATCCACCCCCAAACCCCCAATATTCAGCTCCAGATCCTCCTCCCCCCTAGCCAACAATCCCAATCATACTCGTCTGCCATCACCTCAATCCTCAGCAATCCCCAAAACCCAGGCATTTCTCAGAACTCCAACCAAACTTCCCCCGCCCAAGAAATCAAAGACCTGTTCTCACTCCTTCAACCCTTCAACCTTAAAAAATACTATCCAACTTAAAACCCATCCTCGACATCCTACGTGGCCCAGAGGACATCCTAACAATTATCTCCGCAGGAATGAAAATTGTTGAAATCTTCTCCCCCTAAATGGCTCGCAAACCCCGCTTCCTCTCCCTCTCCTCATGGAACGTACAAGGCGGCATCAACCAGAAAAAACCTCTCCTTACTCAATTCCTCAAAGACTACTCTATCTGAATCGTATTCCTACAGGAAACTTTTCTAAAATCTAATATCCCTTTCTCCATCCAAAATTACATCCCCCACCGCAACGACAGATCCCGATCCCCAAACGGAGGCACGGCCATCCTAATCCAAAAATCCATTCCCCACGCCCTTTACCAGCTACCCCGATATCCACCCTTGAGTGCACAGCCATCCGAATAGGCACCCCAGCCACCCCAATCATCCTATTATCCGCCTATAAAAGACCTAAAACCCCCTTCCTACCTCTGATCTCTACATATTACTGAACCTACCCTACCTCTATCCCAGCTGGGGACCTAAATAGTAAGTCAACGTCTTGGGGCTGCAAGACAAACAACACGACGGGAACAAAACTTGAAAACTTTATTGACAACAATCCCATCATCCAATTAAACAGCTCCCCTGAACACACACACCTCCGAAACGACGGCCCACATGACATACTAGACATAATCCTACACTCCTCAAGCACCCATGTCTCTACCTCCTATCCTAAATATGACCTATTTAACTCCTCAGACCACCTCCCCATTGTCTTCTACTTCACTTCCACCACAACTTACCTAACACCCAAACCCACTCCCATTCCAGTAACTGACTGGAAATCCTACTCCCACACTCTTTCCAAAAAATCCAAACCCCCTCCGAAATCCAATCCCCAGAAGACATTGACTCCTCTATCCAACACCTCACTCACCAAATAGTAGAAACCTACAAAAAACACACTACCTACTCCCAAAACCTCCACCCAATCCTTCCTGACAACATTATACTACTAATAAGACGGAAAAGACAGCTACAAAGACATTTCTACAAATACAGATGAGACGAAGACAAAAAGGAACTAAAACGGACCCAATACACCCTACAAGTACTAAGACAACACGAGACAAACAAATACGACAAACTTATTAATGACAAAGGCTGCCCCAGGGCATTACATAAAATCAAGGCTGTGCGCGAAAACCCCTCCACAACATCCTCACTCCTTACCCTTACAAAATATCCTTACCTTCGACCACCAACAAATCACAAACATCCTTGCCCAATCCCTGGCCGACCGCTTCCGTCCCGTCAACATCCCACTCCCTGCACAAGTCATCCACAAATATACAAATACCCCTTTATTACCTCCAACTCAACAACGAACTTGGACAACGACGGACGACGAGACGCGACACATCATAACCACTATTGACGATAGTAAAGCCCCAGGATCCGATGGAGTTCTCCCCTCCCAACTAAAACACCTCCCACGAAACGCTATCCCCATACTCACCCTAATCCTTAACTCCTGCCTAAAAATATTTTATTTCCCCACCGCCTGGAAGACCGCCCGCGTCTCCATGATTCCCAAACCGGGCAAGGACCATCGGCATCCGAACAACTTCCGCCCCATCAGCCTCCTGCCCATCATTGGCAAAATTTTTTAAAAAACCATCCTTCTCCAACTCACTCCTATCCTCGATCCCATAATCCTTCCAACACAATTTGGTTTCCGCGAGGGTCGCTCTGCGGCCCTCCAATCCCTCTATCTGGCTATCTCTGTCGCCACTCCCCTCCAAATCCCCAAAGAGATACCAGCAATCCTTACCGACCTCACCCAGGCTTTTGACACCGTATCCCACGAAATCCTTCTGATGAAACTTCGCCCCTACGCCCCCGATCACCTATTCACCCTCATCAGAAGTTACCTATCCATTAGATCTTTCCATGTCCGGCACCTTTCCAAAACTTCTAAAACCTTTCCTATACAAGCCGGCGTCGTACAGGGTGCCGTGCTCTTCCCGATCCTCTTCTCCCTCTACATTAATGACATCCCACTGACCCCCGGTGTCAAAACCCTCCTTTACGCCGATGACCTAGCCTTTCTCATTCCCGACCTATCCCTCCAAAATTCCCTAACACAAATTCAAACTGCCCTGAACTTCTTTCTCCTCTGGGCTAATGAAAACAATATAACCATACACCCCACCAAATCCCAAGCCATCATTTTCTCCTACAAAAAATCCCCATCCACTCCCCCACCCTTCACCATATACCAAATCCTTATCCCTTGGCAATCCCATGTAAAATACCTCGGTGTCACCTTCTCCCAAAAACTCCTATGGTCCCTCCATATCGAACACACCATCACCAAATGCAATAGAAGTATCAATGCCCTCTACCCCCTCCTCTCAAACCAAAACCTAACTCCCAAAAAGTGAATCCTTATCTACTTCTCCTACATCCGATCCATCCTGACATATGCCCATCCCACATGGATTGCCACGTCCCCCACCAACCTATCCTATATCACCCGAACAGAGAACAGGGTCCTTCGCCTCATTTTCCGCCCTCCTATGTATACCCGTTTCAACGACATCCGCTCCAACCAAGACATCCCTCACATCCTTACCCACATCCACAACTCCGCAATCTCCAAAATCCAAAACTTCACCACCCACCCAACCTTCCAACCCCTAATTACCCCACACCTCCATATTCTCTCAAACCCCCGAGACATTCCCGCAAAAAACACCCACTTCACATCCTCCAAATCCCACCCCCTATCACCTGAGTGACAGTAGGCATCGACGAACCACGAAGACAAGACATCGACATCGACAAGATACATAAACCGACAAACGACTACGCCTACAACCCTCCCATCTTAACCCCCCCCCTCCAACCCACCCACCCTGTTTTCTGAAAAAAAAATAAAAAAAATAATAATAAAAAAACAAAATAAAAAAAGAATTAAAAAATTAAATATAAAAAACATAATAAAAAACAAAAAACATTATATATACACATATATATATATATGTTTTCCCAATCTTTATCCTTTCCCTATCCCTATTCCTACCCCTATCCCAACACCCAAAACCCCCAAACACATAAACCCGACATCACCTCCATCCTGCCTCCCAATCGCCGTCTCTGTACGATGGAGTGGGGGTGCCAACAGCAGCAGATTAGGAACCCCGGCAACGGCAGAGGAACACCAGCTGAAGAACCCCGTCAGGGGTAAGCAGCTGACCACAAAGGACCACTCGAAGCGACTCGTGCAGTGAGGACCTGCGTTCGTTTCTTCCGTCACTTCGCCTCTCATCATGACCGGACGCGGCAAAGGTGGCAAGGGTTTGGGCAAAGGAGGAGCCAAGCGCCACAGGAAGGTTCTTCGGGACAACATCCAGGGCATCACCAAGCCAGCTATTCGTCGTTTGGCTCGCCGTGGAGGTGTGAAACGTATCTCCGGTCTCATTTACGAAGAGACCCGCGGTGTGCTCAAGGTCTTCCTCGAGAACGTGATCCGCGACGCCGTCACCTACACCGAACACGCCAAGCGCAAGACTGTCACCGCCATGGACGTCGTCTACGCCCTGAAGCGCCAGGGACGTACTTTGTACGGTTTCGGCGGCTAAGCTGTTTGTAGTCGCCCAACTGAATACATTTCTTGTTGTCGACAGCACAGCTACAACGGCCCTGTTAAGGGCCACCCAAAATATCCCTGAATGATCAAAGATGTAATTAATCTCTCTCTTTAGTTCTTTTTAACCCTTTCAGTGCTAATGCCGGATATATCCGGCGCAAGACTTTTGTGCCACGAGTGCTAATGCCGGATATATCCGCCGCGGGTCGGTCATGCCATGAGTGCTAATGCCGGATATATCCGGCGCACGATGTTTTGTCTGCTTTCTGATTTTATTCCTAGGGAGCAGTACAAGCTATTGGCTTGGCACGACATCTGCAGCTTCCTAAAAGTACTAAGTAGCTGTAGTATTTTTTTCTGACCAATAGAGAGAGCATAAGGAGTGTTTAAGCCGAATTCATCTGCCCGTCGTGCGCGGCGGAGGCCGGCGGCCGGCCGGCCGGCCAAAGGGAGTCGCTCGGTACTTGGACCGCGCGCAGGTCAAAACATGCGAAATTATATGGCTCCAGCACCCTCCACCAAGGAGGGTGCTGGGGCAATAAAAATCTCTGTGCAAAATCTACCCATCCTGGTTTTTGTGCCTCACTTTATGTTGAGATTTCTTGCTGTGCGTTCGCGTTTCTGAAGTATTATTGCATTCGATTTAGGCTTTGATTTGCTTTGGTTGCATTCTCTGGATTTCTGTTATTTTCTTATTTCACCTATATATTTGAACTCTGGCTTCTCTTCTGGACACGATTTTTGACACTGAATTCTGCATTACGGCTTATTATATAATATTTTATCACGATTTTCGGCTTTGTATTTCGGCGTTTTGATTTACGGATATTGGATCATGGCAAAACGTCGTGTGTACACATTTTAAATCACTTACTGCCTTAAATTTTTTTTTTAAATTAAAAAAATATTCCTAACTTCGCCAGTGCCGGTCCAAAGCCCAGATCAAAAAGAAGGATGGGAAATATAAGCAGTTTTCTCCCCGCGCCGCGCCCCCTACAAAGGGCGCGCGCCCGAAAAGAATGCAGGCCACAGGCGACCCCAGCGGGCCGGGTGACTCAGGGCCCGGGGAGGCGCTGATGCCACAACAACGTAGCGCTTAAAGGGTTAATAATAAATGTGACGTGTAGTGAAGTATGCTCCCATTCCTTAAATTATAAAATGCCCGACCTCAATTACCGTTGTGTTCGAAATCTGTAACTGGTCTTAACATTTAAAACGTTAAATAAAAGAATTAGTGTCGTCCTACATATGTGAGATGTGAAAAGAGTAACTTCATTTACTCGAGATTACTTATGAATAACTGATAACGATCAATGAAGTGACAGGTACATACGTATTCATTGTTGATTTTCCTGCGCAATTTGTATTCCTTGCCACGTTTCGTAATAATGAACTACTCCCTCCCGAGCTCTAACGTTACAAGTTTTTGATTTATTCACCTCACGCAAGAGCTTAATAAGCATTGCATATTATTGAATTTTGTAAACACGACACTGAATTAACACTATACAGGTATTCGTTTATTAAAGGGTGAAGAAAACAAAACAGCTCGATGATTTGCTCTTTTCGAAAAATATTGTTGGCCCTGAAAAGGGCCGTTCATGCGCAAACATGGCGCAGAAAAAAAAAAAATTTCTTCAGCACATTTACGCCTTCTTTTCGGTCTTCTTGGGCAGGAGAACAGCCTGGATGTTAGGCAGCACACCGCCCTGTGCGATGGTCACGCCCGACAAGAGTTTGTTCAACTCTTCGTCGTTACGGATGGCCAACTGCAAGTGACGCGGGATGATACGCGTCTTCTTGTTGTCGCGAGCGGCGTTGCCGGCCAACTCCAACACTTCGGCGGCGAGATATTCCATGACGGCCGCCAAGTAGACGGGCGCGCCGGCTCCTACGCGCTCAGCGTAGTTGCCCTTGCGAAGAAGACGGTGGATACGACCCACAGGAAACTGAAGCCCGGCTCGGCTGGAGCGAGACTTGGACTTGCCCTTCACCTTACCGCCCTTCCCGCGACCGCTCATGTCGATTTCAGAGAGAGAGGACGAAAACACAAACTACTGCTCTGCAGCAAAACCGAACAGAACAGTCTAGAGTGTGTTGTTTCGACGTGCCTATTCTCAGGGAGAATTCTTCACGTAGTGTTGTTCTTCTGTTTTGATGGTCTACGATACGAATGCATTCGTCCCCCACATATGGCGGGGATTGGGAAGCAGTTTGGGTTCAGTAGTTGATAGGGAGACGTAATGATGAGAGAGGAAAACGAAAGAAGGAATGAAGAGTTGAAGGAAAGAGAAACAGAAAAGAAGACGTGAAAGGAAAGAGATGGAAGGAATATTACTTTGGTGGTGTCTTGTCGTTTTGGTGGTTTGTTGGCGATTTCACTGAGTGGCTCTTGTCTGAGACGGTTGGTCTTGTCACGTTGTCAAGTGTTCGGGTCAGTACATTCTTGTATTACGTCGGGGGTTGGGAAGTTGTAAGATGTCAAGGGGGTGCTTTTTGATTAGGTGCCTGGGGGGGTTGAGATGATGTGCTAATGAGATGTCAAAAGGAAGTTATAGGTTTGGTCGGTTAGGAAAGTTCTGATGTAGTCTCGGGTGGAGTCGTAGATGTGTCTAGCTATGTGGGGAATGGAATGTCGTTTGCGAATGTCGTTAAATTTAGTATATAGGGGTGGTCTGAATATTAGTCGGATGATTCTATTTTGAAGTCTACTCAGTTGTAGGTAGTTCTTATTAGTGGTGCATGAGCAACTTGAGTGGGCGTATGTGATGATCGGGTGGATGTAAATTAAGTAAATGAGTTTTTGTTTAGATGGTAGTGAATGATGGGTGAAGAGGGGGTGGAGGGCGTTTATGATTCAATGTGCGCGCTGTGTTGGTTTATGAATATGATTGGTCCATGAAAGTTGTCGGTTAAAGTGAACGCCTAAATATTTTACTTCTGTATTCCATGGAATTGGTCGTCCGTCAATTGTCAGTGGGGGGAATGTAGGTGCTCTTTGGTTGCTGAAGACGATGGTTTCGCATTTTGCTGGGTTGATGGTGAGATTGTTTGCTAGCGCCCAGGAGTGGAGAGTGTTAATAGCTTTCTGGAGTTGCTGAAGGGAAACATTAAGATAGCGAGAAGGGGCTAAAAAGGCAAAGTCATCAGTGTACATTAAAGTTTCGATACCGTTTGTACGGGGAATGTCATTGACGTAGATTGAAAAGAAAATGGGTGATAACACGGCGCCCTAGGGGACGCCGGTGTGAATGGTGTAGTTCTGCGAAAGTTTGTTGAGATGTTTGACGAAGGTGCGATTTGCGAAATAGTTCTGGAAGAGAGAAAAGTGGAGTCGAGATATAGCGGAAGAGTTTTAGAAGTATTTTATGGCAAACGGTGTCGAAAGCGCGGGATAAATCTGTAAATATGCATGAATTTTTTTTCTTATTTTGGCGGGGAGTGGGGACTTCAAGGGCAAGGTTTAATGTTTGGAGAGCCGCAGAGTGGCCCTCTCTGAATCCAAACTGAACGGGCGTATGATGGGGTCAAGGAGGGGATAAATGTGGAGGATGATTTATTCGAAATTTTTGCCGAAAATGGGGAGTAAGCTAATGGGGCGATAACTGGAGGGCTGCTGATGATCTTTGCCTGGTTTTGGAATCATTATCACGCGTTCGGTCTTCCAGAAGATAGGAAAGTATGATAGAGAGAGGAAGGAGTTCAAGATTTTTGTGAAAAGGTTAAGAGCGTTTTTAGGAAGATGGTGAAGATGAGAAGGGGTTATTCCGTCAGGACCCGGTGATTTTTGAGCCGAAATGGATTTGATGATTTTAGCTACTTCGTCGTTATCTGTAGTATGCGGCTGCTGGTTAAGGGGTTTGTTGGGTGATTTTAGGTAGTTGAGGAGGACCGTATCAGGGATGGGGGTGTTTGTGGGGAGGAAATTTTGGGCTAGGTTATTGGCCAAGATATTAACTACTTCTTGAGGATCGAATGTCAAGGTGTTATCTGGGGATTTTAGAGGAGAGATTTTGGTGGAGTTTGTTCTAACTGCCTGTATTATTTTGTGGGATGTTTTGGGGCCGCATTTGTCGTTTAAGAGGTCGTCGTATTTGTTAGTTTCGTGTTTAGTAGTTGTCGGTGTACTAGTCTTTGTAAATGTTTTAGTTGTCTTTTGTCTTCGTCTCGTCTATATTTGTAGAAACGTCTTTGTGTCTGTCTTTTTAGTTTTATTAAGTTAACTATTTCGTTGGGGAGGGTGGGGTGGTTACTCTTGTCACAGTTCGTGGTCTTCCTGTATGCGTTCTTTATTTGTTTTTTCAGGTGGGTAATAGATTTGTATGTCGAAAGGTGGGTAATAGACAAGTATGTCGTTAGGTACGTCTCGTATGTAGTGTGTCGGTTCAGGAGGGCATTTTATTGTGATGTCATGATGTTAATTTAGGAAGTCTTCTATAGTCTGTCCTGTCCTGTTAGTCCTTTTGCAGCCCCATTTATTTGGAGTTGAGGTCACCGGAAAGAATAAATGGGTAGGGAAGGTTCTTGAGGGTGAGGAGATCTGAGATAGGAATGGGGGTACTAGGTCTTTTGTATGCTGATATTATTATGATGGGGGTTGTGGGGGTTCCTATTGATATTGCAGTGGATTCTATTGTGTTAGAGGGAGGGAGGGAGTATGGGGTGTGAGGGAGGTGGTTTCGGATAAGGATTGCCGTGCCGCCACCGGCGGCGGTTGTCCTGTTGTTCCTGTGGATTGTATAATTTTTAATGCCGAAAGATGTAGGAGGGTTGAGTCAGGTTTCCTGTAGGCACATGATCCCAACGAAATAATCTTTTAAGAATTGTTGAATTTTTTTGTCGTGAAGACCGCCGCGTTAATTTAAAGAAGATAGTGTGAGAAATCGAAAAGGGGTCATTAATTGAAGATTTCTGTTAATTTAACTATTGATTGTAGGAATTTTTCTATTAGACTACCTGGGGCTTTGAAAATGGCGATGATGGGGGGATGGCAGAGAGGATTTTCTTGATGTCAAATGATTTAAAGTGTTGTTAGGTCAGTCAGGTTAGACGTCGATGGAGTGGATGATGAATGTTGTTGGGATGCAGATTGATGATTGGTGGGTGATTCGAATGATTTGGATGCTGATGTGAAGTCTGATAAGGGTGCAGATAGTGTTGGAAGGGATGGGAAAGTACCAGTTGCGAGATGCCGAGGAAGGGGTACCGAGGTCATAAATAGGACCACCTCTGTTTTCAGCGCCATTCGCACGTCGTGTGAGTTGTCGAACGCACCTCTGTAGTCGACACTCTGCTACGAGCATTTTCTTTCCACTACAATTTTTGATATAACGACAACTGCGAGAAACTTGACTTATCTATTGGAACAACGGAGAGTATACATCGGAACCGAACCTAGAGCCACAAGCCTGAGACCGAAAGGAAAGCCGAAGCGGTTGACAGGCGGCCGTGGTGGACGACAATTAGGGTATCCGCCTAAAGCCAAACCTCTTTCATCTTTACCAAGAGCGCTACTACTCAAACTGAGAGCAGAAGAACTTCTTGCTGGGAAGAAGACGGGAGACCCGGAGCTGCAGCGAAAGCTGCAGTCCTCCAAAATGGACAGAGAAGAAAACAACATGGATACCGCAACTACTGGTAGCAACACCTTCAACCCACCCCTGCAGGATAACATCCCACCACCGACTGGCGTGGAGAAAATGGACCAGACAGTGGTAGATGCGGACGCCAACACGACGCCCGCTGATACAGGTACCTTGCTGACGGATGCGCCCAAAAACCCACGAGGCCCAAGAAACCCACGAGATCCAAGAGACCATCATAAGAGAGACAGATCAACCTCCTCCTCACGAGGGTCCTCTAAATCTCCATCCACTCCTCAAACTGATGGATTCCAGTTGTATAAGAAGACATTTAAGCAACCACCTCCAACACAAAATCCAGGAATACCTACCAGAAATTTCTTTATCCCCCTAGCACAGAGAACCGACCCTGGAACTTCCACATCAAACCAAGCAGCCCCCATCCCTGACCCATCCACAACTGACCCAAATCCAACTGCAAATCAAACCACCACCCCTCCTGCACCCCAAAGCCGACCAAAAATTGGACAATTTAAAATCGACCTTGCCTCCATTTTTTGCCCCACTGAACTAACTAAGGAATTTCACACATACTGTAACGGACAATCGACTGCAAAATGTACCAAAAATGAACTAATCATCTCTCCAAAGACCGTGTTGGCTCACAACAAAATCCGCGACAGACGACTCCATACGTACAAGTGACCAAAGAGACTACTTTTTCAAACATATTGCTTACCATTATAACCGGGCGACTGACGAAATACGAGAGAAAATTGTTATAAAAGGACTACCCCCCAACTTTCCTATAGATATAATAAAAGAGACAATAACTGAACTGAACCTGACATGCTTCCATATAACAGAGATGCAAAAACGAGACTCAAATGGACTAATGACCGCACTGGGGATATTCACAATTGAAATATCACGACGTGACATTACTGTGACCAAACAAACATTAAAATATATTGGCAACTACAGCATTCGGCTAGAGGACTATAAACAAACTGACAGAGTACCCCAGTGTAAAAATTGCCAGAAACTATCATACTAGGACTTACTGCCGACGCCCTACAGTCTGTGCCCTCTGCTTCCAAAATCATCAAACCGAAACATGCCCTACAGTGCAATCTGACAAATTTATCCCAAAATGTGGTAACTGTAATCTGCAACACCCTGCCTTTAACCCCAACTGCCCCTACATAGTAAAGGCCCGCACCCTTAGACAGAAAAACCTGACAAAGACTCCTAACAAACCCAATACCTTTAATCTAGCAGACCATTCATTTCCACCTCCCTCATCTTCATCTACACCCCTACCCTCATTAGCAGACCCATTAAGATCCTTTGCCTCAGTAACCCAAAACCAACAAGACCCCACGGCATCCACATCCACATCCCTTACAGACCTAAAAGATTTAATTTTACTCCTTAAATCCTGTGACATTAAAAAGGTACTCACCGCTATCACCCCAATCATTCAGATATTCAAGGGCCAGGAGATATCATATCTAAACTTATCCAGGCTGGATTCAAACTGATCGACATTTTCAATTAATGACTCCTTCGCTCCGATTTCAAACATTTTCCTCATAAAACGCACGCGGCGGTCTCCATAACAAAAAACCCCTTCTACAACAGTTCCTAAAGGATTATTCTGTCGGGATCACGTTCCTGCAAGAAACTTGGCTCAAACCAGCTTTACAATTTGGCATTCAAAATTATACAGTACATAGAAATGAATAAATGCCGCTGATGGTGGTGGTACAGCAATCCTGGTCCGTAACCTTATCCCCCATGCCCCATATTCACTCCCTCCCATGTGTGCATTAGAATGCTCAGCAATGATCATCGGAACTCCCTCAACCCCAGTCATAGTTATCTCAGCATACAAGACCCCAGGCACCCCCATCCCAAACTCAGACCATCTCTCCCTTACTAACCTACATCCATTTATCCTTGCAGGCGACCTTAAACCTAAACATGTCCAGTGGGGCTGCAAGACGACGAATCGGACGGGACGGACAATCGAACACTTTTAGACATACATCGAGACTTAATACTAAAATGCCCGTCCGAACCGACTCACTATATACGTGACACCCCAACGACATTCTTGACTACATACTCCACTCGACAGTGATTCAGACATCTCCTCCCATCATCAAATTCGACCTCTTCAAAAGTTCTGACCACCTCCCCCTTATCTTTTCCAGTACCTCGACGACCCCCTACTTTACTCCACATCGACCAATACAAACAACGACAGACTGGAAAAGTTTCGCACACACCCTTTCAAAAAAGATTCAAGTCCCCGACAATATCTCAATATCGACTGACAGAACAATCCATCACACATTTGACGAGACAGATCAAAACACATTTCGAAAGACCACGACTACCCAAAAGAGCGACCATCCCACCCTTCCCCATGAAATAGTAAACCTAATCAAACTAAAACGACAGGCCCAACGACACTATTATAAATACAGACGCGATGACAGACGCAGACTAAAATATTTACGACTGGTTCACAGACAACAAAATACGACGACATTCTAAATGAAAAATGCAGCCCCAATAAAGTCCATAAAATCATAAAAATAGTCAGAACCAACCCCACAAAATTTCCCCCCCCCTCAAATCCCCCGATAACTCCTCTCTCATCTTTGACCCCAAGAAATAACAAACACCTTCGCCAGAAACCTAGCAAAAAACTTCCTCTCCCCAAATATCCCCATCCCCGACTACGTAATCGTAAACTACTTAAAATCACCCAGCAAACCCTTAAATACACAACCATACACCACCAGCAACAATGAAGTTACACAAATAATCAAAACAATTCCGGCTAGAAAATCTTCTGGTCCTGACGGTATAATCCCTCCTCACCTACACCACCTCCCAAGAAACGCCTTGAACCTCCTAGTCATGATCCTAAATTCCTGCTTCGCCTTATCCTACTTCCCCACACCCTGGAAGATCGCCCGCGTAACAATGCTTCCCAAACCCGGCAAAGATCGTCAGCAGCCCTCCAACTACCGCCCCATCAGTTTGCTCCCCATTTTTGGCAAGATATTTGAAAAAATTATCCTCCTCTATATATCTCCCCTTCTGAACCCCATCATCCGCCCCGCCCAATTCGGTTTCCAAGAGGGCCGCTCTGCGGCCCTCCAAACCCTAAACCTAGCCCTCGAGATCGCCACCCCCCTCCATAACCAGAAAGAAATTCCTTGCATTTTCACAGACCTATCCCAGGCTTATGACACCGTTTGCCATAGTATTCTCCTGATGAAACTCAATCCTTACATTCCCACACCCCTATTTTCCCTCCTTCAGAATTACCTCTCAGACTGATACTTCTTTGTTAAACACCTCCAGAAACGTTCCCCAAACTACCCTATCCACGCCGGTGTCCCCCAGGGCGCCGTGCTATCCCCCATCCTTTTCTCCATCTACACCAACGACATCCCTCCCACAAACGGTGTCAAAGCCTTCCTGTACGCTGACGACTTTGCCTTCCTAGCCTCATCACAAGACCTTAACCGCTCCCTATCCCAACTCCAAAAGGCTCTCAACTCCTTCCACTCCTGGGCCATAGAAAATAACATTAAAATCAACCCGTCAAAATGCCAAAGTATAGTTTTTTCCAACCATCGGACCCCGACATTCCCTCCCCCTCTGACGATTGACGGAAAGACAGTACCCTGGACCACTGAAGTTAAATACCTAGGTGTTTACTTCAGCAGACGACTACACTGGACGACACTTACGACAGATGACGAAACGGACATATAGACTAAGCAATGCACTTCATCCATTACTCACTCATCATTCACTCCCCATCAAAAAGAAACTACTCATATTTCACTTACATCCGACCTATCATATCATACTCACACCCGACGGGCTTGTACCACAAACGACAACTACCTACAGCTGACCAGACTAGAAAACAAAATTCTTCGACTAATATTTCGGCCCCCCCTTATACACGCTTCAACGACCTACGCCTACGCTACTCTATCCCCCATATCGCCACATTTCTCCATGAATCCGCGAAAGACGCTATAACTAAATTTCTAACTGACTCGACTTACAACTACCTTCTGACGTCCCATGCCCAAATCCTCTCCAACGCTCCCAGACACCGCACCAAAAAACGCCCCCTCGACATTCTACAGCTTCCTCCCCCTCCCACTTAACGCAGAGGGTACAGACCGACCCGACTGACTGACAACAACACGACAGAACACGATGACATGACAAAGAGCCATCAACTTCTTTGACCCCCGCCTATTGACTGACTAAACAAAAAGCAAGACTATTTTCTTCCTTCCTATCCATCCCTCAATTGTTCCCTGTTCTCCTTTTCTCATCTATCATTTCTTCTTTCGTTTTCCTTTTACCTTCCCCTACCACCAAATCTTCAGAATAAAACAGCATCCCAATCCCTGCCCCGTGTGGCGGACGGGTGCATGAATCTGTGATAGCCACACCAGAGACAGACAACTTAACGTGAAGAGAAAGGCACGTTATATCCACACAAACCTCCTCCTGGTCTTGGTCTTGGAGTTGTCGAACGCACCTCTGTAGTCTTTCTACACCTACTGTGACTTATAACAACCACTGCATACTCATAAAGGACTCTTTACTGGATACGGACATAAACAAACATCACCAAAGTCTGTTTCGGACAACAAAAGCCGCAGCCTTGCAGACATCTGGCGGAGAACGTCAGTGAAAACTACCGGATACACCAAATACCACAGCACAGCCCGGCCTAGCATCAACAACAGCTAAGCAGCGGCCGCGGGGCCGCTGCCACCATGGCAGAAGGCATGTTCCAGTACAACGACGCCACGCTACCTTCCGACGACGAGGACGACGACATGCAGAGCTCCATCTGGCATGCCCTCCTGGAGAATGCGAAGCTACACCAGCGGAAAAGAGGAACCTCGGGCGACTCCACAGCCCCCCAAAAGAAGGCGACCATGTACATCCAGGGAACTTCATCTGACGTTAGCATGGAAAGAGGCACGGGTAGCGCTCTCCCCCCACCCACCAGCCCCCGAGGCTCCCTTCCAACAGCTCCCCCCAGGCTCCCTTCGAACTGAATTGCTATGGATACCCCATCCACCATATTTCTGAAATGAAACGCCGCAACCCAGACAACAGCCTGACAGGAGTAGGGACATACCTAATTGAACTTAACAAACAGGACATGACCGACTTTAAGACCAATATCAAACATATACATCACAAAGTGGCCATCCAAGACTACAGACAAAACGACAAAATTCCCAGGTGCGACAGATGTCAACCATTCTTCCATACTCGACACTACTGCCATAGACCTACCGTCTGTGCCATGTGCAGCGGCAACCACCATTTCTCTGACTGTCCCAACAATTACTTTAAATGTGCAAACTGCTTAATTGACCACCCTGCCTACTCTTTAGAATGCCCTACCCTACTGAAAGCAAAAGAAGACAGACTAACCAGCCTCGCGAAAAGGCAAGTGACACCAAAGAACAGACAAACCCAACGGACAGCACTGACCATGAATGATTTCCCCAAACTCAAAGACTCCAAAGATCTGACAAAACTTCAACAGACCTACGCCGGCAGAAAAAATTCCCACCCACCCCCAAACCCCACCTCTTCAGACTCCACCTCCTCATCCACTTTTTCTGATCTCAAAGACCTCTTCACCCTTCTAAAATCTTTCAACATATCTAAATTAATAGCAACAGCAAAGGAAATCATCACCATTCTGAAAAGCAACGACGACACAATGACTAAAATCATCACCATCTTGACAAAACTGTGCGACCTTATCTAAATTCACATTCAGACAAATTGACAAACGTGACCACTTGGAACGCAAACGGCGGACTCGCCCGGAAACTACACGACATACGACAATACATTAAAGAATACTCCGTCGGGATATTACTACTACAGGAAACACCTCAAACCCCACCAGTCACTCCATATCCCCGACTTTATAATCTACCGCACGGACAGACCTACGTAAGGAGGAGGGACAGTAATATGCATTAGGAAAGACATTCCCATCACCCAACTTCCACTCACCACCACAACCTACATAAAAATACCCGCATTCAGCTAGCTACCCCACACGGCCCCGTCACCATCTGCTCCATCTACAAACCCCCAACCAGCCCTCTCCTAGACCAAGACCTAGACCTACTAACAACGGACCCCTGCCTACTGGCAGAAAACACAAATACCGAATCGACTACCTTGGGATGCAAACACACGAACGTAAACGGACAAAAACTCGACAATTACCTTACCAACCGACCAGACCTCATTCTGACAGCACCCTCCGAACCAACACACTTGATACGTGACCTACCACACGACATACTAGCCTTCACCATCCACTCTCACACAATTTCTATCGGCTCACCGCACCCTAAACCTGAATTAACATCCGACCCCCTCCCACTCATTTTTACAATAGATATCCTCTCCCTTGGCATCAGCATCATCCATAACAGCATCTCCACGGACTGGAGAAAATCCAAACACCTCATTTCCAAGAAAATTAAACCACCCAATCCGCTCCTTACTCCCACAGATATAGACCAAGCCATCACCCACTTCAATCTACAGATGAACCGTTCACTGCATATATCATCTACCCATTCCATCGACTCCCAACCAAGACTCCCCGACAACATACTCGAACTAATACGACTGAAACGAAAAACAAAAGACTTTTTACAGAACTAGAACCTCAGATGACAGACGTACTTACGAACACTACAAAAAGACACTACATAACTCACTAACTCAACATGAAAACGACAAATGGACCAACACCATCGACGAACTGACAAAGCGTCCCAGGAGAATCTGGACACTGATCAAAGACTTAAACACAAACGCAATATCCCCACTTTATCTACCGAACGGAACACTAACCTATGACCCACAGACCATGACTGAACTTTTCGCCGACAAACTATAAACAAGATAAACGTCACCTAACACCCCCCTTCCTCCCTCAGCAATTCTGTATTTCTTAAAAACACCGCATCTCCCACCTGAACACCAACAACCGTGGACTATCACCGACAACGAAGTAAAAGACGAACTACACTTACTCGACGAGACTAAAGCAACTGGTCCCGACGGAGTAAAAGCAGCAGCGCTGAAACGACTAACTAAAAACGCCCTCAACTTTTTGACCAAACTCTTCAACGCCTGCCTAAAGACGAGTTACTTCCCCGACACGCCAAAATGGAAACACGCCAAATTCATCATACTCCTTAAACCCGACAGACTCACAGAAATCCAGAGAACTACCGCCACATAAGTTTATTACCCATACTAGGAAAGACCTTCGAAAGACTTCTACTCAGATGACTAACACCAATAAGAGACGCACGACTCCGACCCACCCAATTTGGTTTCCGGGCTGACAAATCAACAGGACTACAGACCTTACGTATATCATGTGACAGCCACTAGACTACAGCATCGCAAGGGAGTACCTGCATCACCAGTCCCCTCCATTTTCCTAGACTTTTCCCAAGCCTTCGACTCCAACCACAACACCCTCATCTACACGATCACCCCTCACATCCCAAAATTCCTTCTACCCCTCTTGAAAAACTACCTAACCAACAGATCTTTCCACATTAGTCACCTTCATGCCACATCTTCCACCAGACCCATCTCTGCCGGCGTCCCCCAAGGAGCAGTCCTTTCACCCACCCTTTTCTACCTTTACACAAACGACCTCCCAACGACAGCCCACGTAAATGACTACGTATACGCAGACGATACCGCCCTGACTGTGACAAGACTACGATACCCAAATTCAGTACATACCCTACAGGACGACCTGAACCGAATTACCATATGGACCAAAGAAAACGACCTGACGTTAAACCCGAAATGCTCCGCCATACTATTCCACAGAAATAGGACTGTACACAACCCACCGAACATCAAAATAGACAACCATAGTATCGACTGGACGAACACCACCACATACCTGGGAATCACACTTGACAGAAACTTACTATGGACAAAACATATAGACAAAATCACCCAAAAAGCCAACAGGAAACTCAGCACTCTCTCCCCAATAATCTCCCACCCCAAGACCCCAACTAAGACTAAACTCCAAATCTACCAGACTTACATCAAACCGATACTGACTTACAACTGTGAGACCTGGGCGACTACCTCCAAAGACAACTACAACAAACTCCATAGACTTGAAAATAGATTCTTACGTACAGCATTCAGACTCCCACCCCGGACTAACCTTCATCGACTCAGACGCTCAACCTGACACCAATTAGACAAGACATCTACGACATTGCCATAAGGAACTTACAGAAAGCAATCCAAAACCCACGCTTCACACCCTTCCTAATCCCACACCAAACATATTGGCCAATACACCCCTACACAAAAAGTATTTCTCACACCCCCTGGACATCCTACAAACACCAGCGCCATAACCCAAATAAAATCAAATACCCCGGAACTGAAACCCACAAACCCCACATCATAATCCACTCCCTCCATATAACACTAAAAACATATCTTCTTTTCTTCCCTTTCTTCTCATCCCCCTCCCCATCCCTCCTCTCCAAACAACAGCCAGTCTGGGATAGTGAGAGGCTCCTTCCCACATCCCAACTCCCCTTCCGTTTGCTGACCACCCAAGCGCTAACGCTGCTTTAAAAATCCAAATCGGGATGAGCATTCTATGCAGGCCCGAGTAAATAACAACTAAAAAGAGGAGAGGAGAGTTGTCGAACGCACCTCTGTAGTCGACATGCCGCCCAAGACTAGCGGGAAGGCCGCCAAGAAGGCCGGTAAGGCCCAGAAGAACATCTCCAAGGGAGACAAGAAGAAGCGCAAGAGGAAGGAAAGCTACGCCATCTACATCTACAAGGTGCTGAAGCAGGTCCATCCTGACACCGGCATCTCCAGCAAGGCGATGAGCATCATGAACAGCTTTGTCAATGACATTTTCGAGCGCATCGCCGCCGAGGCTTCCCGCCTGGCGCACTACAACAAGCGCTCCACCATCACCTCGCGGGAGATCCAGACGGCAGTGCGTCTTCTTCTACCCGGCGAGTTGGCAAAGCACGCCGTCAGCGAAGGCACTAAGGCTGTCACCAAGTACACCAGCTCCAAGTAAGCTTGCTGTTATTGCAGCT
>BLKR01007910.1:0-29303 GCA_011170035.1 Teleogryllus occipitalis
ATTCAAAATGATTTGATTTTTGTAATTAGAAATTTCTTGAGTAAATCAATTAAAGAAAACATTTCCATGGCCCAAGATGTTGCAATTGTTATATATGAAATATAAATATAGATAATACAGATAAATATAGCTAAGATATAGTCATTGATCATATGCTATGTCGTGGGAGAGAGGGCAGTGCGAAGAAAGCTTCTTAAGAGTCGTGAGTGTTGCCAAATAAGCACGAATAATAGTGTCTCTTATACGGGATGCAGCATTCATTACGTTCCGAAAGATAACTTACGAGTATTTACGACGTGTGAAGTGTTCAAAAGGCAGAGGTTAATAACTGACTTATGGTTCACTGAAAATTGTGGACGCGTATGGGGAGGATTCGCGTTATTCCAGAAGACGCAATAGTAATAATAATAATAATAATAATAATAATAATAATAATAATAATAATAATAATAATAATAATAATAATAATTTAATAGTAATGTACTTTTGATACAATGATTTAATTTAAAACGTAGAGAAATGAATATATTTTCGTTTTGTCTTCCAAAACAGACTCCAGATCGCACTTTTCCTATTTACAGAGCTTACTCAGTCAAATTGGTCACCGCACGCCCCTGGCTGATAGTTACATCGCCGTTTGCCTCTATCGCGTCAGTTTGAATGCAAATAGATTTTAGTAGATCGAAGCGAATACCTTTGTTAACAATCCTTGCAAAATACACTCATTTATTTCTGTATTCAAAATTCATTATAATATTGCTTAGGAATGGGATCACAGAATGTTCAAAATGTCCACATAATTCACTTCTCCCTATAGCACGTCACACACAGTTTTTAACTGTTTTTGATGTAAAATAAATAAATAAATAATAAGTTTTTTCTTCTATAATCAATGCAAGGAAAAATAATGCTACAGAAAATTGTGACACATTATTAAATATATTTAACAAGCTGTGAGCAAAATTTGCCTTCCCCAACTAAACAAGATGATCTTTCGGAAAGATGCATCTTTCGGAAATCTGAAAATGAAACATTCAAGTAATTACCACGACACAACAGCCTCCACTTGAAAGACATGTTTGTCTAAGTAAAAACGCTCAAAGAACTTTAATGGAGCGTAACTCAGAACACAGCCGACCTGGATGGCCGAGGTGGCTAAGAGCGAGTACCGACTCAGCGCTTAGGGTCGCGGGTTCGAGTCCCGCCTTGGGCATGGCTGTTTGTCCCTTGACTTTGTATGTATGTATTGTCGCGGAGGGCCTCGCGTTCTGCTGACCCCAGATCAGAGGAGCCCGCAAGTGTGTTTGTCTAGTGTATGGTCGAATATGCGTCCCATCGGGGCGTAAAGGGTAACCGGCCCTCGACTGGATAAAGCCCTAGATGAGAAAAAAAAACTCAGAACACAACTTGGCCTCCACACTGCACACACTGACTGAAAAATGAAGACATGGTCGGAGGTTTACTTCATGGCCTTTAATGACGTCACGCTCCTCGTCCGCGTTTGTGCCGAGGCCTTCTGTAGAGGTGGGGGTGCTTGAGCGCATGAGCGTGTGTGACTGCAAGAAATGTAAGCGGTCACGGAAGGTCTATTTAACAAAAAAAATGCAACAAAACATTTATAGTCCTGTTTCAGAAAAGCGGTATATCTCGCGAGACATTTTTTTAAGGAAAAACCCGGGAAATACGAACTTGCAATTTCGAAGAATTCCAAAAGCTACGTGGATACTGACATTTTTTTATGAATATACAGGACCTTATTTAAAGATCTGATTGAAAAAAATTAAATGTAAAATCTCTATAATCAATATTGCAGTTTTGAAGTTAATTTTTTGCATTTTTCATAAATACGGAAATTCATATGTTCAAATATATAAACGTACTTTGCTGTATTAGATGAAAAATAAAATTTGAAGACCTTTTTGAGAAAAATTATTCTAAATAGTCTTTACTTTAAGCCAAACTCACACAAAAATTCTTCTTGTTGTTGTTTTTTCTTCAAAGCATTGTGCGTGACCTAACTTCTAGGTCTATCTTTTAAGAACAGATTAACAAAAAATATCAAAGCAGTAGTTACGTGGTTTCTCATAACATCAGGCAAATGCCGTAGGAGTATCCTAAAAAACGGGCCACAAACTGCATGCTATTTTTCTTTCTTCTTTCTTGTTCTATTCACTTCTTACTTTCACACATTTACACTTACATGCACTACACTACCACACGTACCGGGAAATTAGTCGGGATCGGTCCCAGCCGATGTATAGGTCTAGAGCGCTCCCACACAACGGGTAGGTCAGCGCCGGATCTCGCCATCCAAAGAGGGCAAGATCATCACTACCTCCCGCGATAACAACGTGCACTACACTTATGGGACGAATGACCATAGCAATTGATCCGCCCGAAATCACCAATCAGTCTATAAATCAAGGACATTGAAAAAATAGAAAACCTTCAACTAAATGCTTGAGCAAGAAAACAAAGATGTTACAGTAATGGCAAAATTAAATACAAACGTATACAATGAGATTAAAAATTACAGTAATGTTAAGTAGGGCCAGTAACTGCAGCTACAAAATAACATAAATTGATAATTACAAGAATTCAATATTTTCGATTTCAATATCAGTTTCAACCAGATTATTGTCAGGTAGTGGTGTTACAGAATGGCATAGATTTCTGATAGTAAAGTTTTCTAATTTACTTGGTGTGGATTGAATTACGGTCTTACTCCATCCTCTTGCCAGCTGTCATCTATCGCCGCTCAAAAGTACATTTTTTTAAGTATTCTCAATTTCTCGGTTTCCTAATAGTAAAACCGAAACATTACTCCAAGAATGTTAAAAAAGAGTAAAATCTCTGCATTAATGGCAATTTTCATTGCTAAATTTGGAGCCTTTTAAAGAAAATGGCGTTTAAACGTTACTGTGCGAAATTTAAAGTTCCTTTTCATAGAAAATGTATTTATTTTATATTTTTTTAGAAAATGGCGTTTGAGCATTTCTGAAAAGGCGTAAAATTGCGCTCATTTTGACAGAAAACTGTTGAGTTTTAGAAAAATTTTATCTACTTTTATTCAAAGTATATATACTCATAAATACAATAATGTGATCAAATTGCCGCTATTGTAAATATTAACGACGTGAGAGACAAGTAAAAAAATACATTTTTGAAAAACAAAGGAATAAAGCAAAATGGCGTGTATATCATCTTATAGAATGCATTGATCACTATCCCTATCAATAATTTAAAGAAACAATTTGAAGCCTTTTTGAGAAAATCTGGTTTTTGTTATTTTTCAAAATTGCACATATTTCTCACAAGTTTGACCGAAACAACAAATTTCATCGGAAGGAAAAATCTCTATCTTCAGTTTTGTAGTAGGAAGACGCTGGAAATAATTCAAACTTTTGAAATTATCGAAAATTTGGAGTGAACCGTGAAAATCAGACCTATGCCACCATTAAAAGTGTGTTTTACTCTATTCCTCTAAGAAATGAAAAAAGTTTCTGGAGCCGTTCTTGAGAAAGTTTTGAAAATGTCCGGGGGGGCTTCATATAATGTATCCGTTCATGTAAAGCTTGAACTCGAGCCAGATGGACAGGGGTTTCTTCAATTTGAAAAAAAATCCTATGCGTGGTTTTGCTGCTAGTCGTGTTCAGAGAAGGACGGACCGACAGACGGACGTTTTGAAAGAAAAACACTTTTTCGTTATCAGGGGACTCCAAATCGTGTATTTTCGTTGAAATCTCGGAATCGATTTTCCGCAGCATTATATAACTTTTTCTCTACTATGTGTGTATTATGTATATACGTCTGTGTACGAGAAAGTCAAAACTACCGTGAATTTCTTCGTAGTGAGAGTCCAAATTACCAAAGCCAAATATGCAATATAAAGTTAATAATGAAGCGTTCGAAAAAGACCTTTGAAAATTTAATGGTTCTCCTACAATGTCCTTATTAATGCTGAAAATAACGTATTTTTAAGGGATTATTAGTTTCTACTTTCTCGCTCTTCGTAAAAGAGAAAGTATTTTCATTCTGCGCGGCCAACATTCGACAGAGAATCTCTTACTGTCGGGCCTTGGTAACGATACAGTGGATAAATCTTATTCATATATATATATATATATATATATATATATATATATATATATATATATATATATAACATTACTGCATCTAACACGTGTTGTTAGAATCTATGTTTTGTGGGTCCTTGATACTGAAAAATTGTTTGGCGGCAAAACAAGTCTGTCCGTCCGGCTATCCGTTTGTGTGACTGCGGTGAACTTTCACGCTTAAACCATGCACCTCATTTTCTTCAAAATTCATATTTCCCAATAGGTTTAAATGAACTTGAGGACCTAGAAGAATGTTGTCCATGGGTTCCCTTCCCTCCTATGATGGTGAACTTACTCATGAAGGCTTTCCAAACGGAAGCCCAGGAGAGAGCCCCACTTTAACCAACAGTGTCGCTCCGGTTTGTGGACGACACGATTGTAGGGTTCCCTCATGGACCTCACGCCTTAGCTGACTTCCTCCACCACCTCAATAACACACACGCCAAAATTACGTTCACTGTGTAGGTGGATAACGAGGGTAAATTGCCCTTCCTCGACGTGCTGGTGAGTCGCAAGTCAAACGAGAGAGTAGGGCTTAGTGTTTACAGGAAACCGACTCATGCCAACTGCTACCTGCACACCGGCTCTCACTATCGTCCGGCAACTAAACGAGGGTTTTGAAAATTCTTGCCATTAGCGCAACTAGAATGTACGTTGAGGAATTCTTAGTCTGTGAAATGCAGCTCACCAACGGCACATTTCGAGCTAACGGAAACATTGCTACTGCTGCCAACCAATCCGTACGGTTGGCCGCGACTACTTTATAGGACTGCTGACATCACCACTCCTAGTCAGAGAGAAAAATATAATAATCAAATATAATATTTTTATATTAATCAAAACCACTCTTTTTTACACGAATTAATAGTCATTCCCAAATCTTAATACGCAAAGCGAAATGATCTATTGCTTTTCATCTTTAACTCAATAAAATGACGCAATTTGAAATAGATTTAATGATTCAATAAAATCTAATCTTCTTTTCAAGATTCGCATGACAGCCTCCAAGCACCTTACAAATTACATTGCCATTCGAGTGGCACCGCCTGAAAACAAAGTCCGGGAAATTCGAATTTATCATCTCGACTTTTTTTTCCAAGTTTCGAAAATACAGAGGGCGTCGAAAATCGGACCAGCACCATTTTTACCATTCTTTGCTACACGCGTGAAAACATTTCAAGAAAAAATTAGAGCCGTTTATGAGAAAATAATTGTATAAAATTTAAAAATTGTCTTTTTCACACCAAATATCGCAAACAAATTCATATTTCAAAAATATTGAGCATTACTTTATTTGAGGATCTGTTTTTGATGGACACATTTCATTAACAAAAAATTGTTCACAATTGTGGTTGTAGGAATACGCAACAAACTTTGATTTTTTGCAATTTTCGAAGAATCAGATATTTTAATGAATATGAAACCTGCACCATGCTCATAAGCGTCCTTTACGCTATATGACGTCAAAAATTTATCAAAAAATTTGCCGTTTTTATGAAAAAATTGTTTTTAAAAATTAAAAATTGCCATGTGACACAAAATTACGACAAAAATACTCATATTTTTTAAACATTGAACATGACATTATTTGAAGATCTGTTTTTGATTAACACATTTCTTAATGAAAAAAATTATCTTTATAATTCTAGTTGTAGCAAGACGCCGAAACAATTTTGAATATTTGTAATTTTCAAAAAATCAGGAATTTCATCGAAAACGAGACCTGCATCGTTTTTTTAAACGTCCTTTTTACTATCCAATAACAAAGTTTACTAAACAATTGGGTTATTGATTTTTAAATTTTGAAAATGTCCTAGGGGCTTCATGTAAAGCATAGATAAAGTACCTTCACAATTAAAATATAGGTTTCAATTTCTATGGGCTGCAACATCAGCCAGATCGATTGAGGAATAAACATTTTGGAAAAAATCGGCTAAACAATTAAGCCGCTAGCGTTGTTCACAGGCACAGACTGACAGACCGGCAAAAGTTTTGCCGTCAATCGGATTTTCTGTTGAAACAAAACACGGATTCTGCCTACACCATGAGTTACAGGGTATTTTTTTCTGTATTTAGCAACAGAATTTATCCACATTTTTATTACCAGGGCCCGCCAATCATTTTCCTACCGAAAACCCGTCTTTTATTACCCACATCATTACATAACTCGTTATAGTAAGCAGTAGCGAGAAAGTAAAAAGTGTTTTAAAGTGGAAAATTCGAAAATCACATACAGACTCTTCAATTTGTGAGGAAAAGTGCTTCAAATGATTTTCAATAAAGTTTCTCGAATTCTCATTAGTTTTCTGCGCCAACACATTCATGACAGATACGTGACAAATAATACGCTCTGTGCGTGACTCGATCATCGGCCATCCGGGTCGGACTACCTCAAACATCCGCGACGGACAGGGTTTTAAACTTCTTTAATATTCTTAAAGACATGATTGTTTCAGTTCTAGCATTAGGGAGTCGAAAAATTGAGAAAATGTGAAAATGTCGTTTGGGCAAAACGTTTGGTGCTATTTTTGAGGAAATTTTGAAAATGTTTCTGAGGCTCCATTTAAAGTGCTCTTAAAAATCAAAATATCCGTTTATAACTCCCAAATCCTCAAGTACACTTGAATCAATTGGGGAATATGAATTTTGAAGTATATCGGCTGAACGGTTTAGGCCAGACACGTCTAACCGCGCCTGCTCGAGCTACTCGCCTGCCCGGCGCTCCTTTTTTTAATAAATGTTTTTTTACAGAGCATACATAGTTCAGCTTTCAATATGTATTCAATGTCTTTCATTCTAATTTACCTAAAATTAAACTACAAACTAATTTGGGTGCGGAAATCTTCTCCAGGCACCTCTAAAACAATCTATTTCGGAAAATTTGACTAGGAATGCCTGGTATGGATATCTATTTTTTATTCTGGTTCTATGAAAATTTTTCCGGAGTCTGAAGTTGTGTAGGTGTGGAATTTGAGGTATGGAGTGATAGAACTGGGTTAAGCAATATGTCATATGGTGTTGTATGGAGTCAATTTGGAATTATTTGTGGAGCTATGAATTTATGACAAACCAAAAAGCATTTGTGATAGTTCCAAGAAAATTGTTTTGGACTATTTGGAGGTTTTTTACGTTTGTTTTTACTGCGGCCCGGCGCTCCTACGGGCACAGGCAACCCTGACTCGGCACTCATTTCCCCTTAAAATCCAGAAAAGGGTGCACACGCTGAAGCTGGAATGGCGCGCGGCGGGGAATAGTGGCTTCATACGAAAATATGTTTGTCAGATATTTTGTATCAAATAATCGAGAATTGGATATCGTTTATATTCTTCACTACTTATTACGATTTGATATTTATTTTCTTACTAAATTCTCCTTTACATAAACATCTTTGTTGAGTGACAGGAATGTGTGAATGGTGATGTCTTTCCTCGTGTTCGTTTTGTCTTGTGTTATTAATTTATTCAGTTATTTATTGTATTTAGTAATAATGTGAAATAAGTTAACAAGTATCTATAAGTTGACAATTCTTGCTTACGGACGGACAGCACTAACTGACAAGAATATTTGTGTGTTAAACACGATTACAAAATCAAGATACTTTTTATTCGTTTTTTTATTTTACTCTCAATTGAGAATTTGAAATCGGACTGATGTATTATTTCATTTTAATGGATAACTTGTTTGTCTTAAGGAGAAAATGGGAATTAATATAGGTAAATTTCTGACAATAATTATCAAGTAACTTTTCCCAAAGACTGTCACGAGCCGAGTATCCAGTGACGCGCCTGCCACTCCACAGCATTTGTACAACCCCTAATTTTAAATCTTGCGCCAATTTCTCAGGACACTTTGACCGCGAGCTCTAGTAAGCTTGTTGCCTTGCACGCGACCTTAACATACCTGGTTCAGGCTCTAGCGTTGACCACAGACGGTCAGAGAGACAGGTGTGCCGTCAATCTATTTTTCGGTATCATGGACCCACAAACCATGTATTCTGTTCTTCGAGGATTTTTTCCTAATCTTAGCAACAAGATTTATCAACTTCTTGCCCAGGGCCCGACAATAATAGTTCTTCTGACGAAAATTTGCCGTTTTCCGGCGCACGTTTACACAACTTTCTCTTCTTACAAAGTATTTAGTAAGAGCGAGAAAATAAAAATCTTGGGCAAAAGCGTGTGTGCATTTAAGACCGCCGTTCACATCTTCTGTCTTCTAAGATGTATGAGATCCTATGTAGCTGCGGCAGGAAGGGACGAACCAGTGAGAAACGTCTCTGTGAACAAATTTGCCACTACAGGTTTAATAATAGAAATAAATCGGTCGAAGCCCTCAAAGCGGGTGTTATCAATAAGAATGGCCTCGCCAAGAAGGGCGCCCTTCCATCATTGTGAAGATTTCCAGGTTAATTAGGTTCTTAGAAATCTTACACCATTAGGGCGCCCTTCCGTCATTGTGAAGATTTCCAGGTTAATTAGGTTCTTAGAGATCTTACACCATTCGGGCGCGCCATTAGGGCGCCCTTCCGTCATTGTGAAGATTTCCAGGTTAATTAGGTTCTTAGAGATCTTACACCATTCGGGCGCGCCATTAGGGCGTCCTTCCGTCATTGTGAAGATTTCCAGGTTAATTAGGTTCTTAGAGATCTTACGCCATTAGGGCGCCCTTCCGTCATTGTGAAGATTTCCAGATTGATTAGGTTCTTAGAAATCTTACACCATTAGGGCGCGCCATTAGGGCGCTCTTCCGTCATTGTGAAGATTTCCAGGTTAATTAGGTTCTTAGATATCTTACACCATTAGGGCGCCCTTCCGTCATTGTGAAGATTTCCAGGTTAATTAGGTTCTTAGAAATCTTACACCATTAGGGCGCCCTTCCGTCATTGTGAAGATTTCCAGGTTAATTAGGTTCTTAGAGATCTTACACCATTCGGGCGCGCCATTAGGGCGCCCTTCCGTCATTGTGAAGATTTCCAGGTTAATTAGGTTCTTAGAGATCTTACACCATTCGGGCGCGCCATTAGGGCGTCCTTCCGTCATTGTGAAGATTTCCAGGTTAATTAGGTTCTTAGAGATCTTACGCCATTAGGGCGCCCTTCCGTCATTGTGAAGATTTCCAGATTGATTAGGTTCTTAGAAATCTTACACCATTAGGGCGCGCCATTAGGGCGCTCTTCCGTCATTGTGAAGATTTCCAGGTTAATTAGGTTCTTAGATATCTTACACCATTAGGGCGCCCTTCCATCATTGTGAAGATTTCCAGGTTAATTAGGTTCTTAGATATCTTACACCATTAGGGCGCCCTTCCGTCATTGTGAAGATTTCCAGGTTAATTAGGTTCTTAGAGATCTTACACCATTCGGGCGCGCCATTAGGGCGCCCTTCCGTCATTGTGAAGATTTCCAGGTTAATTAGGTTCTTAGAGATCTTACACCATTCGGGCGCGCCATTAGGGCGCCCTTCCGTCATTGTGAAGATTTCCAGGTTAATTAGGTTCTTAGAGATCTTACGCCATTAGGGCGCCCTTCCGTCATTGTGAAGATTTCCAGATTGATTAGGTTCTTAGAAATCTTACACCATTAGGGCGCGCCATTAGGGCGCTCTTCCGTCATTGTGAAGATTTCCAGGTTAATTAGGTTCTTAGATATCTTACACCATTAGGGCGCCCTTCCATCATTGTGAAGATTTCCAGGTTAATTAGGTTCTTAGAGATCTTACGCCGCTCGCGGGAGCGAAAGGCGCCGCGATCTCCTTTGGCAGGCTGTGTCTTGTGTGGTTTTGGGCGCATCAGCATTTTCACGTGTAATGGCAGTTTCCAGAAGAAGTGGAAATGGGACAAAGAATAGATAGAAGATAGAAGTGGAAATTTAAGAAACAGTAAGAGACGTATTAATAGGTTGCGGCTATTCCGCGTGTGAGGTTTTATCTATTCGTTTTGGTTGCTTTAAATATCGAAAACCTGTAGGAAGTATCTGACAGATATTTTCTGTTATCCACAGAATATCATTCGCACCATCACCTCTGCCCTTACATTTCCGACACCCACTCCCCTTTGCTCCCTAATGTGCTTATTAATTTAAGTTTCATTTTATTTTATTTTATTGACTTATTTATGTACTTATTGCTTAACAGTTGACTTTGACTTATTTATTTCCTCTCCAGACTAGACTTAGTTCATACCAGCCAGTGCTGTTTGCCCATTCCCTAATTTCCGTTTCCCTAGTGGTCCGAACCTTTCCTAGAAATGTTCCTAATTATTTCATGAAGTTAGATCTTTTATCACCTAGAATGTTTTGGGCGAGCGTTACGTTCCTATGTTGGAAGTAGTAATTTCCCATTCCCATCCATTTTCCTCTCCAAGTTTCGGTCGCATTGCAAATTAAAAGGATGTGGATCCAGTCTTCCCTATCACCGCAAAGCACACAGATGCCATTACCATTAGAGTCCTTTACTCTACGTTGCATCTACCCCCCGACCCTGAACCAAGCGTATCTCCCTCTTGCGTAACTTTCGCAACCCCATACCGGACTCGCGTGAATTTCTACCACTACCGAGTGTTTTTCGGCCATTGCTGCCAAGATCTTGCCTTTTAATATCCGCAAGTCTATCAGAAATTAGTTCTATCCCACGCGTTCCTCTTTCCCCCACCATCTCCGGAGAAACGTCTCCCAGACCTGCACGTTCTGGTAGTAGTTTAATTTTGTACGACCAGTAGCTTCCCTGTAACTGCACTCTAAACCACCCATGTATAAGCATGTCAGCCTGTTCACCTGCTAATCTAATTCAAAGTTTAATGGGTTTCATGTTAAAATATTTCCAAATTGCTACACTACCGATCTATCTTAAGACTCCGAATTTGTTGCGAATTTAGAGACTCCGAGAATTAATTTGAAATAATCTGTTTTGATGCTTTCCAGTCGATCTATCCTATCCACATCCCAAATTTCTGCCCCGTAATTCATAGCTGGGAAAACTAGTGAATTAAACATTGTATCTCACACCTTTAAAGGCAATTCCGGAACCCTGCGTTCTGCGCAAACGATTTCTTTGAGCGCAATTCTTCCTTAACTTTGGGCAGCCACTATTTGACTATTCCATCCCCCATTCATTGAAAATTTTTCACCAAGATATGTACACGTTTTGACACAATCGATCTCCTCCTGCGCGTAATACCATTACTCATTGTTACTTCTCTTTACTTTGATTAAAGGTATATGTTGTATAAAATATATATGTACTTTAATTTTCATTTTAGCCACATGTACGTGAAGATGGAGACGCATTGATCTCCGAAATGTGGTTCAAGACAAAATGTGAAAAATTAAACAAACTTTGTTTTTAGGTGTAGTTGACAAAAGACAAGGACAGATCTCTGATATATACCATAATGTTCTAGCCTGTTGCCGCGTTATCAAAGTTTCCAGAACACCACATACAGGTGCTGGAAAATGTGTTCCCATACTAGACGCCCATAGTTCCTTTGGATCTTTTGAGTTGCTGTGCTACACCATGAACAAAAATGGCGGCTTATTATAGCCTCTCTTTATAGTGCTTTAGCCACCGTGGTTATTCTTCAAAATTACTAATGCGACGATCGCACGATGAACTGCACCACATCCCTGCAATGGTGCCCACGCATCAACATCAAACATTCTTTGGCATTGTATTTGCACACACTGTCGTAGGCTTAAATGTCGCTCCTCCTCTAACCACGGCGACTACCTAATGAGATATTTACAAACATAAATATCATGTTCATTTTATTATGAATAATATTTAATTCCTCTACTGTTTTGTTCTCCTATTCCTTCATGTCCTTAGAAAGTGTTCTTGGCTATTTTCTAATTTCGACGCAGTATTTATTCGAAACATCTTTAGACAATAATGTAAATATGAGACGCAGCGTTGCTGTTTGACTCCGGAGGTGATTTGCGTCGCGCAAACACGCGCTACGTTTTCTCATCTTCAGCCACAAAAGTTTTCGGCAGAACTTTTCGTCTCCGATTCGATTAAGTGATGCCGTTATTCGCTGTTCAATTTTACGCAATTAGAGTCTTTCTGTTTCTTTCCCCGCAATGCAGATTTTTTTCTTCAGTCATTCCTAGTACAGTAAAACTTGTTCAAAGCGGAATCTCAAGGGACCGTATTTTTTTCCCGTGTTACACAAGATTCCGCTTTATGCAATGTAATATTGTAGAATTTATGATTGGCAGGACTGCGATTTAAGTTCACATTAGGCAGATTTCCGCATTATATGCGTTCCGCACTGATCACTTTTTACTGTAGTATTCTTAGTAGTTTGGTGATTCGACTCACCATAATGACTAGCTTTTGAATGATTCCTAAGAAGAGAAATCGCTGACGAAGTGCTGAGCGGCAACAACGCGTTTATCATCAAAATTCCATGAAAACAGTTTATTCATCTCATAGCAAAGAACATGCGTACTCTGTATGTTCATAGTCTAAAGCAAGTATTGCCCAGCAAATTGGATTGAGGGCATCTTGGATCAGGGCAACGCCAAGACCACGACACCGTCCCACAACCCCGCCCCCTGACAGGGTGCAGGCGTTCAGTCGCAACCCGCCGCACCTCCGCTGTCCCACTGCCCGCCGCCCGCCCATAGCTACAGCATCGAACGTTCATTTGTGCTCTTGAGCCCAAGAAATTGCAGTGAGACCAGCAGAACAGGGAGGAAGTATTTTTTAGTTGGCAATACGGATCATCTGGCGTAGCCTTCTTGATCCGCTCTCTAGGAAAGCAAGCCTCAATAGCCGAGGCAAATTAGACAAATCGAGTGAAAAAAAAATCCCTGAGTTTTGAAACTTGGCATTATTGTTTGTTGTTACCTATTGCAAAACAAATTAATGTCCTGATGTGTGTGGGGGGTGAGCCAGGGGCGGGGCAGCTGTTTGAAAGTAATTTTTCGACGTTTTTTCATGACGTTTTTTCACGTTCTCCATAACTACCAAATCCACAGAAAATTATGTTCTATACAAAATTAAAATAGACACAATTTCCCACAAAAGTTCCTATAAGGTCTTGTAAAATTAATTATTTTAGAGTTACAGAATTAAAAAGTTCTTGTTTTAGTTTACGACAAGGCCCTTAAAATCTCTTATAAAATGATTTTATGGTAAATTCCATGCACATAATTACTACTTTTATTTTTGTGCAACATTTACCAACAAAATGTTTTCGCATATTTTGCGGAAATAACAGGAACATTTTACATTTTTACAAATCTTATTTTATATATAGACTTGTAAGTATCCGAGGTCATTGCTGTCCTAGATCGCCTCTGGTACGAAAACTGATAATCTGTAGTTTATTAGATAAGGATAGAGTTCAAATATCTGGTAAAAAATTGTGTACACGGTCAACATACAAATTACATAAAACAATAAAAATATCCCAATTAACTGGAGAAGTCATTAGGACAAACAACAAAATAAATCATTGCAAAACTGTCGATGCAGTTAGTAATTTTAGGAATATTGGGGCTTCCCCAATTCACTAATTAAATCCCCTCGCCAAACATCGAGTGTGTCGTTCGTCATTGACACTCACAGTTTTAGCTGTCCCTCAATGTTCACTGTAAACGTGATTATTCGATTTGTATTGTTTTATGTAGTTAGTATGTTGACAGTGTAGTCTCCACAATTGTTTCCAAATATTTTTCCTCGATCCTTATCAAATAAATTATAGATTATCAGTTTTCGTACCCGAACTAATCTCGGATCCCAATGATCACGGATACTCAAAAGTCTATTTAAAAAATGAGTTGTAAAAATGTAAAATGTTCCTGTTATTTACGAAAAATATGCTGATACTATTGTTGATAAATTTTGAACAAAACTAAAATTACTTCTGTGCATGGAACTTACCAAAATTGTCAGGTACAATGTAGGACTCTACAGGACAATGTAGAGGAAGGAAAGTTTGCTCGCGGTCCGTGGCCCGTTTGTAACAATGAACAATCATGCCAAGTTTCAAAATCCGTTTTATCCCTGTGGGTTTTTTTGGTAAAATTTGACTGGGCTCCAACTTTTTTTAATACATTTATTACTTTCAGATGGATTACATCGTTCAGTACAATCACTATACAGATTTTTCATACTTATTCTAGTTAAAATTCTAAGCTAACTTAATCTGTGCATTGAAGAGGATACTCTAGGGGAGAACCTCGGGGTTATGAATCCTGGTTGGCTAAACTTTGAGGAAGGCTTCAAACGGAAATCTATTCGGGTGTGGGTAGAATTTTTCGGTAGTTTGTAATGAGCTGCTGCTGGTATGTCTGTTAGGTTTTGGTAGTTGTGTGATATATGTGCTATTTGGTTTACTATTGTATTGATGTTTAATTCTGAATGAAGGTGTTTACCAGAGGGCATTTGTGATTAATCTTAAAAATTTGTTCTGCATTACTTGAATTTTATTGATATTTGTGGGGGCTGCCGTTGTCCTGAACCATATTGGTCTGCTGATGGTTTCATATATTGATGTACTGTTTGTGTATGACAGGGATTTGTGTTTGTTGATTTGTGGCCGAAGTTGGAATAATTTATTTCTTTTTGTTTAAGTTCGATATCTATGTGGGTTTTCCAGGTTAGTTTTGTGTCCAGATAAAGTCCCAAGTATTTTAAGGGTTGTGATGGGGGGGTCCAAGTGATGGGGGAGTTATTTATGACTAGGGGAGTGGGGAAGGTAAACTTTCTGAGCGAGAATATTTTTACTATTGTTTCGTCGGGATTGAGTTGAATTTTCCAGAGGTTTGCCCAGGTTTCAATGTTATTTAAGTGATTTTAAATTTGTGATCGGAGGTTATTTAGTATCCTGAGTGTTTCCGGGCGCGTCAACTGCTTTGGTCATTGGTCCCGTTAGTGTAATGCATGTTTTTTTCTCTGGAGATGGCGGTGATCTTCCCCCGCTGGATGGCGAGATCCGGCGCCGACCTACCGTCGGCTAGTGGGGTTTGCCCCTAACCAGGGGTCTCCCACCAGCGGGGTACCGCCCCAGCCGGGACAAGTTCTGAGCTTCCGACCGGTGTCCCGTAATATGTAGTAGTGTAGTGCATGTTAGTATAAATGTGTGTGTAAGGGATAAGGATAGGACAAGGAAGAGGAAGGCCAGATCGCGCGCGGTCCGTGGCCCATTTGTTAGGGTACTGCCCCGGCACTTGCCTGGTGTTGATCGGACAAACCATGGAAAACTACCGATCAGAGCAGCCGGCCGCTAGAATTCTCCTCCAGACAGCGACTGAATTCGGCCTAGCTGAAAAGCTCCTGTCGAAAATTCTTCCGCCATCAGAACTCGAACCTAGGACCTCCCGGTCAGAGGCGCTGCAATGACATCAGTTGATGCACTGAGCTACCACTACCGGTTTGATGATGGAATGTCTGATATGTGTATGTTGAATAATGTTGGAGGTAAAGGGGAGGGCTCCAAGTGTGGCTTGGCGTAAGAGCTCGTTGTCCGCAGGGGGAGACACCCGCCGACGGGGGGCGGGGCATGGTGTGAGCCCATGGTGCTGCGCTCACGGGCCGGCGCCGCCGACCTCCCGCTGTGCGTCCGCTACTACGGTTGCACGACCTGCTGCGACGCCCGCTCGCGCTCACGGGACCGCCCCCGCTCCCGCTCCTGTCCTCCGCCGCGCTCGCGGCAGTCGCCAGAGGAAGCGGGCCCGGCCTTCCCAGAAGTAGCCGCCACCTTCAACGCAGGTGAGTCAGCGACCGCCGCCACTGCACCCGCTGTCCCTAAACTGAAGGACATTCAAACCGATTCAGGATTCTCATTTGTTTGTACTGTCAATCCACGTTTTTTTACGTTTTTGAATTTTTTTTTATTTCTTACTTCAAGGTTTACTCCAGACATTCAGAAACAGTTGTCTACATGCTACAATTTCCAACCAATCTGGCTAACTAGAACAGGCTATATAGAATCGTTGCGGAGCACAAAATATTTATTAACTTTTTTGATAAAAAATTTTTTTGCACTTACCCACTCAAAAGTCGTAAGTTGCTTTAAAAAGCATAAGGATGTGTACAATGTATCTAATGCAATGCCTTAATTTGTTACTTTATCTATCAATTAGTAAATAGTGTTGAACTCTTGCCGGTTCCAAGTAATGAAGCTGGTTAGACTTTTCCAATTACAAAATCATTACCATATTTTCTTTGTGTTAATTGTTTAGAACACCAAGCACAAGTGTTCAAAACTATTGCATCAAAAGTAGACTCAATCGTTCTCATAGAGTCAGACTTACGCGCCTTCGCCGTTTTTTTGAGTCCGGGGTTAGGAGGGACTCGAATGAGTCTGGTGACCACCAAGCGGCGGAGTGCACCAGGTCTCTTCTTTTTTTTAAATTTTTTGCATCTTACAAATTGACGCAACGCGTCTCCAAGCCCCATAAGGAGCGTTGAGCGCTTTGCGCTGGGGAGTAATCCTCCATTATCTTTAAGTCATGTCACGTCACGTCGCAGTCAGTTGTCAAGAGGACCACCAGGTAGCATCTCCGCGTACGCGCCTCCCACCACGCGCTCCTACGTCACTACCCAGCGGCCAGAATTGGGAAGGAATTAGGAAAGGGGTAGGGTTTAGGACATTTCACAGGGGTTGGACTAGCCCTTCTGAAGCAGCCAAACTCGTTTTGTTGGAACAAATTTCACATGAGATTCGACAGGAGTCGAACCCGAACCTCAGTGGTGAAAGGCTAGCGACTTCGCTATGTGCCACGAGCGCGACTAAAAAAAATCATTGGCCGATCGCTCCAGACTCAGCAAGGTACACTAAGTCGAGTTTTAACAGTGAGTCGGATCCTGTCTCACAATCGTCACTCCAACTTCATTGCAGGTTCGTTCTGGTGTAGTTTAACACATACAAATTCCACAAGAACTCACTGACTGCACATGCAGCCCAAGAACGCTATATTTCTGTTTGTTTAGGCAACCATTGGACAACCAGTAAAGTGGCATTCAAGACTTTCTTCGATCGATAAAGCAAAATGCATAATAATGGTGTGTTCTGTGCTCAATATTCTGCAATTATTGTTCCATTGTCTCTAAATGTCTTATTGCATTCTCGAACTTTCATATAAAAACAAAAATGTATAATTTGTATATGATTTAGAATATGAAATTTAGAAAATTTCAATAAAATGTACTTTTGGCGTCGATAAATGGCAGCAGGCAAGAGGATGGCACAACACCGTAAAGCCGGTACACACCAAGGAAAATATTACAACAAGAAAGTCTATGCCATTCTGTAGATCTGTACGTGTGCAGTGCTCACTTATTTCTTGATGTATTTTATAGAACATACAACAAGAAATACGCCTATTTTTTCAAATTTTTATCTGGAGTTCATATAGAAATTTTCGTTTTTTTTTAGTAACTACAACTTTCTAAATGAAGTATTTATTGGTTTGAAAAATTTATTTAAAGGAATATAATACAGATTTCAAATTATTAAACAAAACAAAGCAGAAATTTTTATATTAAATAAATTTGGAGCAACAATTGATCATATTTTGCGAAGAATGCGTTTCATTAAAAAATTCCATAATTTAACATAGGCATAACTGCACAAATAATCAATTTTCAGGCAAATAGAAAAGCACATACCTCTTAATTTGATGCCCAGATTTAAGAGGAAATATCTTACATTTTACAAAAAAGTCATTCAAAAAGTTGTGTGAATTGATGTGGAATGGCGCATACGTCCTTTCAACTGTGATCATATGAAGATAGAGCTCTAAAATATTTACAAATAAAATAAATTTATCGGAGAATTGAAAGCTGTAGGATAACAGCAATGCTGCAAATTCAGGTTGTCTCTTCCCGATTTATTCTCGAAGTCCATTGCACAACTTTTTCTCTAGGATATTCAGATCAACCACAATGCACCATGATAGAAGTTTCGTTTTCACATATTGGAGTCACACCGATGCTGTAACATGTTCCTGGCACAGGTTTTAGCCTTGATGTTTAACACTAACTTGGCGCTTGGCGCGCTCGCAACCCTTCTTACCGCCGCCGCATAGTGGTTGATTTCCAGAATCTAGCGGTATTTCAATCATAAATGCATATGCTCAAAACGAATGAAAGTCCACGTGGATAGGTTCCTTATAGTCTTGCCTGAACTGTAATAATCGCCATAAGTACAACATTCATTTCTAAGAAGAATGCTGGGTCTGTTTGTTGAGCTCTTCCGCCCGCGAGCGCAGCCGTGCCTCAATCTTACTTTGACGCGCTTGGTGTTACTACCTGCTGACGTCGCGTTCTAGAAGAAACTTTGAATGAAAAATATGAGCGAAAATATTAAAGGTATGTTCTTTAAAATGCACCAATTTTTAATAGAAAATTTTACATTTCTCGTTGTATTTTTTATGCAAAAGTGTCACCATGTTTTTGAGACTGGTTTCTTACGTCATCATAAATATAAACAGAGTTATTTTGAGTTGCCAGCAATTGATATGAATGATTTTTGCATGAATATATTTCCTAAACCTTGTGCAACAAAGCGGTGAAAAACATTTCAGCTCGAATTTGCTCCATTACGAAAAAATCGATTTTGTTCAGATGCTTGTACAGTCACGCGACGGGAGCTATTCGAACTTTTGCGTCAGAGTGAACTCTCTCGTGCAAAAGATTTACGGATTAGAGAAATGCTAATGATGTATATTTCCCATAAAGGTAGTTTCCCATAAAGTAATCCCTTAGTCGCCGCTTCTCCGTTGTTCTACAAGCATTGAGGAGCGGGTATGATGTGAATTCAGAAGCTTTCATAAAATACGCAACTGAAACAGCAGAATTGTTCATCAGCTTTTACGGATGGTATTTCATGCCTGTAACAGAGCACAAAATACTATTTCACGGCGCTGATATCATTAACAAAATGATTGTCCCAATTGGACAACTGTCCGAAGACCGACACAAAGAATTCAAGTCATGCCGAGAAAGAAGTATTTGAAAATCATCAAGAATACTGGCAATGAAGATCTGCTTCATTTCCTATTGATTTCTTCCGGCCCAGTTATAACAAGTATCCGGCCACTACCAACTAAGAAAACTGAACAGCTACCGACGAAAGTTCTGGGGTTGTTACATGTTCCTGGAGCTGGTGTTCCACGTGAAGGCGGAATAGCAGATTCAAAGAGCAACTAATGCCAACTATTGTAAGTTCTTAATTTTTTATAATTATTTTATTTCTCAATTAAGTATGAGTACGAATCACTATATTACATTCTGCGTTAGTGTCTCATGAACGTTTAGTAAGCAATTGCCTGCACAATCTTTTAAGCAGTTTCCGCATTGATAATCTGGTAAACCTTATCAAGCCTCTAGGAAAATGAATTTATAATTATACTATTTCACTACATTATAATATAATAGAAAACAGCACAAGGAATAATTCTGACCACTTTCAACACCGTCGACTCAACCGTGCTCTTGAAAATATTTTAATACTGCCAAGTGAAGGAAATCAACCACTGTGCGCCGGTTGGAGATCACACTCGCTATGCCAAGTTACCAAGCGCAGGACCTACCAGAACATAAAACCTCAGATATAGAAAAGTTTTTATTTTAATACTAAATAAATTCCACTATGATCTCACGGATGATTTTAATTAACAGGGGTCCGACAAAGACCTTCAGCCAAATAACAAGTGAAACACAAATATTTCACGAAGCACATAAATAACAAGTCACTTTATTTTCCTTTTAATACGTTTATTCATCACTTAAAAGATAATCACATAAATAGCAACCAAAAATAAGAAAATTTGGCACATCATTAATCATTTTCTAAAATAAATTTTTGTTCTTAATCTTGGTGTGAATTTGTACATTAAAGTGTAATTACACGCTTGTCGGCCAAAAAAAGCATGTCTCAAAAATTGCAAGCCACATTCGATATTTTAAACCAGCAATGAAGGCTTAGTAACCAGACACTGTTAAATTTGGCAATTTGTAACCTTCTCGTATTTCATGTGTTAATTTTCTTTTACCTATGCTCTTGCAATGCTTTGTAAAATAAATGAGCTTCAACCAGGATCCAAATACCGAAATTATAGCTGTAAAGGTACTTATTATCGGTATACAAATACATCTGTTATACCTTTATTCGAAATACCTTTAAAGTAACAGTATTCGACGTCAAATACCGATATTTTTAGAGGTATTTTACCTTTATCAGACTATGTAGCGGTAAAATACCTCTATTTAAATTACTACATCTTATGATACCGGTAATTTTATGGGAAATTACCAATATTTCAGTAGAATAACGCTCTTTAAATACCGGTATAAATACCAGTATTTTCGGGAAAATCATTGCGATTTTACCGCTGAGGTGGTTACAACTATTGACACTGTAGAGTTTTTGACCGGGAGGTTTATTTCTTTCAACGTATTCACACAATATGGAACATTTGTAACAAGTAGGAACTCGAATTCCAAATGCGAACACGCTGAAATGGTCCGAGATTTGAATAGTTCCACAATGCAACTGTTTTTTATTTTCTTAGCTTTTTTCGTTTTTTTCTTTAATATAAATTCTCCTCTTTAACATGGCCCTTGTATAATGGACCAAAGCTATAGGCATAATTTTATACGCAATTTATATTTAAATGTACTTGAGATAAGTGTTCGCCTATACTTGGTGCATTTCTACGTACACATTCTATTCCTCCCTCTATACACTAATATTGTTACGACTTATTTATCTCTTTTTGTATATTTTAATGTGAAATATTTTCCTGCCTTTATATATTTTAACGCGATATATTTACAATTTTATCAAATTAGCCTTGATAATGAGATCAAAAAGGCCTCGAAAAGTTGCCAGAGATCGATTTATATTAATAAATTTGTAAATAAAAATAACTGACTGTCCTTAACAAATCCTGGACCATCATCCTAAATGTAAATTAAATGAAGACAGTCTAGCAAATTAACTTAAAAGATACCAACGGATATGGTCTTAGCCATTAGTAGTGAAAGAACGGACGCTCTAGAAGTCTGATACCGGTTGATGGATGTGGTGTAACTTTCCTGAGGCTGCCGAAGCAACGGTTTGCCCGCTGCGGAAGGCACGGATGTCATAGAAGGTCTTGATACGAAACGCCTCTGAAACACTTTTTCTAATACGCGTCAAAATTTGGATGTATAGGTTTTGCATGGTGCTCTAATAAGTATATCATATTACCAATTGAATGATTCAGTATTATTGGGAGGAAATATAAGAATTATTTGTGTTTGGATATTGTTATAGGCATAAAATAGAGTCAAGTTTCTTCAATTCTTCTAATGTCAAACACTTTTTAAAACGTTTGTGTTACTATGAATCATTTGAAAGCAGTAGAAATTTGTGAAACCCGAATCGAATAATGAAGAATATTCAAAGAGAATCCTCTTTCCGTGCCAAGAAATAAACTTCCGTTCTTGGAACGCCGTATCCGTTGCCACCTTGCAAGAGCAACGGGGGCAGGGCCAGTGCATAGGCAGCTTCCGGAAGGTCAGCCTTTTGACCAATCATTGAGTTCCGCTCAGTCAAAGGATATAGCACACGACACATTGTAGGCTCTCAATCTCTATGAGCACTGAAATGTGAGCGACGGATGTTTGACCCTTGGATCCAGCAAATTTTCTGACGAGCGTGTGTGTATATGTGTGTGAGAGAGATTGAGAGGAAGAGAGGGGAAGAGAGAGGGAAAGCGCAAGTAAGAGAGAGAGAGAGAGCGTGTGAGTGGGCGCGCGCGCGTATGCGTGGGTGTATGCAATTGTGGGCGTGCGTGCATGATTAATTTTATTAATAAGCATTTCGCAAAATGATTAAAGAAACTTAAGTTACTCTTTTCTCTGTGGATAATGTGAGCGATATTACTTTCCATTAAAAATACTAGTATAATCTTTATGGACCTCCGTACCGGTATTCACGTCCTATAATAGAACGAAGGTATTGGATAAAGGTACGGAAAACACCGGTATTTTACTAGTATTTTTTATCGGTATTCAATACGTTTTCGGTCCCTGGCTTGAACAGAAAAAAATATTAAACTTCTTTACAACTTATGGTATCTGAAGTAATTGTCACTGTACCTAGTTTTACACATACACTTAAATAGTGACCGAAAACATATTAAATACAGGTAAAAAATACTGCTAATACACCGGTGTTTCTCCGTACCTTTATCGAATACATTCTATTATAGGACGTGAATACCGGTATGGAGATCCATAAAGATTATATCAGTTTATTGGGAAGTAATATCGCTCACATCATCCATACACAAAAAAAACTTGTTTCTTAAAATAACTTTTGCACCGAGATTCCCTGCGATTTCTTTAAGTTCGTGTAATCTTGATCCCTGGACCACTACCTACATCATCACATGCGACTTATCATCACACGCAAAAATTTGAAAATGTCAAATGTTTCTCTAGACTACGTAAGTATATTTGTACAGTGTGACTAGACCACAATACTTGCATTTTGCCATTTGCTTTTTTAGAGCGTTATCATGAGAAATGTTTGCTTGTTTCACTAGGGTGCATACCATCAGACGCGGCGGCCGACCCCAGCACAACCAGGGCGAGCGGAGGCGCCCAGGCCAGTACGAACCGTCCCAGCTGGGCCAGGGCGTCACCCAGACCACGGGGGAGGCCGAGGCGGTCGAGGCGGGGACGGGGACACGTGGCGGGCGGACACGTCGCCGCCACCGCCGCCGGGGCCAGCAGCGTGAGGAGTGTAAGGTGGGCCGAGGGCCCCTCACAAGCGCCGGCCAGGCCGCGAGGCAGGCCGAGGCGGCGGACGCCAGAGCCGCCGGCCTCCGCGGACCCCGGTCACGGCCCCCGCCCATCCTCCGGCCCCGCCGCCTCTTCCGCCGACACCGCCGCCGCTGGGACCAGCAGCGTGAGCACACAAGCATGGGCCGAAAGCCCCTGGAAGCCGCCGGCCAGGCCGCGCGGCAGGCCGAGGCGGCGGGGGCCGGAGGCGCCGGTCTCCGCGGTCCCCGGTCCCGTCCCTGGTCCCGCCCCCAAATCATCCTCCGGCCCCGCCGCCCCTGTCGCCGGCGGAGCCAGCAGCGTGAACAGCGAAGGATGGGCCGAAGGCTCCTCGAAGGCGCCGGCCAGGGCGCGGGGTAGGCCGAGGCGGCGGAGGCCAGAGGTGTCGGGCTCTCCGGACCCCGACCCAAGCCCTGGTTCCTTCCACAGTCTCGTCCCCAGGCCCGCCCCCAGTCCCGAACCCTGTCCCCATCACAGTCCCGACCCCAGTCCCAACCCCAGTCCCGACCCCAGTCCCGACCCCAGTCCAGACCCCAGTCCAGACCCCAGTCCCTACGCCAGTCCCTACCCCAGTCCCGACCCCATTCCTGCCCCCAGTCCCGTCCCCAGTCCCGTCTCCAGTCCCGACTCCAGCCCCGCCTCTAGCCCCGCTCCTAGCCCCGCCCCCAGCACTTCTTCCAGCCCCGCCCCCAGCTCCGCCTCCATCCCCGACCCCTATTCCTCTCCCAATCCATCACCCGGCCCCGCCCCCACCACCAAACCCACCCGTCGCCACGCCATTGCTCTCGGGATCAGCGTGCGAAGCGTCGGCGTGCAATTCAACTGCGCCGCCCCGTGTCAGCCGGACGCTTCTCTGCTGGCGCCAGCCACGCGCGACGCTGCCGTGTCGGCGGCACCCGACACGCAGGACGTGGCTGTGGGCTCTTCCCTGCCACCGTCGCCCTCGCTCTCACCCTCGCCCTCTTCTGACGCCCCCTTGGACCTGGCGTACCAGCGACCCGCCTTACACGACCAGGCCGCGCCGCCTGCGCCGCCGGGCGTGGGCGGGCGCGGGCGCAGGCACAATCGCGAGCTGCTGCTGTCTGTAAGAGACGCGACGCTGCGGTTGCTGCAGGAGGCGCTCTCCATAACGCTCACCCCTGCCTCCACCCGCACGTCCACCCCCGCCCCCGCGCCCGCAGTCGCACCCACGCCCGTCCACGCGCTTGCCCACGCGCTCGCCCACGCGACCGCCCACGCGCCCGCCCTCGCGCTCGCGCCCGCCCACGCGCCCGCCCACGCACCCGTCAACGCACCCGCGCCCTCCCACGCCCCCGCGCTCCCACCCGCGCCCGCCCACGCCCACGCACCCGTCTACGCACCCGCGCCCTCCCACGCCCCCGCGCTCCCACCCGCACCCGCCCCAGCGCCCGCCCCTCAGCCGAACGTGTGGGAGCAGGGCACCTGGGGGCAAGGAGGCTGGGCGCAGGGCGTCTCGGCGCAGGGTACTTTGCCGCAGACCGGCACTGAACGTCCGTGGCTGACAGCCTCCGCCCACCAGCAACAGAGCGTTTCAGTGCCAGGCGTTTTCTACCCGCACGACGGTCTCGCTGGCCCTTCCCATTGGCCGAATGCCGCCCCACCCCCGGCGCAGCCCCTGGCCCTGCCCCCTCCCCCGTGCCCGGCCCCGGCCCCTCCTCCGGCCCCGGCTCCGGCCCAGGCCCCACCCACGCCCACCTACGCCTACGCCCATGGGGGACTGGCCGGCACAGGGGCGGCCCTCACCTGGCAGTCGGCTGGCCCGTCATGGGCCGAGCCCTCCACTTGCCCGACCTGCCAGGGCGGCGGGGGCGGGTCGTGTGGTTGCGCTAGGGGGCGGAGCCACGGTGGCGACGGCGACGACGACAGCGACGACAGCGACGACAGCGACGACAGCGATGACGACGGCGGCGTCGGCGGTGGCGAGGGTGCGCAGGGGGCGCAGGCCCAGCCCCAGGCCGTGCAGGCCATGCAGGCCATGCAGCGCGTCCGCATGCTCACATACGGCGCCCATGAGGGCCTCGAACAGCGAGTCCAGCAACGAGTCCAGCAGAGAGTCCAGCAGCGCGTGCAGCAGGGCGTGCAGGTCGGCGGGCAGCAGGTAGGCCAAGATGGCGTCTTTTCCCCACATCACACTCGTCCAAGGGCTGTCAAATGGCTGGATAGTTAGGCTGGCTTTTTTTCTTGAGGCCAAAGGGACTGAGAACATGGGGATTGCAGAAAAAGAACAAGGTGTAATTTATATTTTTACTTGTGAGAACAAGAACAGCATTTAACCATATTAAGATGATGAGCATTTTTCAGATAGCTAAGAAATCGATGTTGACGGGACCTGCCTTACTACTTACTAATGACTACTGATGTACCATGAATATTTCTATGATGATGAAATCATACAAAGCAAATTTTATTATTTAAAATCTTATTATAGAAAACATTCCAAACCCCAAGTTAGAATTTAGCACTTAATCTGGATTTTGACTTTAACTCCAAACTGTTCACCATAAGGATAATTCTTACAACGAGTGCTGTACTTCGTGGACACACGGGACTAACTATAAGATGGATCAAATATGAGCGAGACTCTTGTAATCAACGTGATATTTTACTGTCGTCAGTTACATGTCAAATGTCCACAGTTGGTAGTAGTGTGTATTCTCAATCAGTGTTGCACTTTTATTTCTGGAGTCCATATTGTATTTATCACATTGAGTGAACAAGAGGTATATATTTCAGTTGCACAACGCAGTATTATGCGGTTTTTTGATGAATGAAGGTGTGAAACAATTAGAAACTTTGAAGCAATTGCGTAGACAATTTGGTGGTGAGAAGTTTTCGAAGCCACAAGTCTACAAATGGTACTAGTTGTTTAGTGACGGCCATAAAAGCGTTTACAACCTCACTCATGCTCGGCATCCACGGACGAGCATTGCGTTGGATAACATTCGGAGAGTGGAAGAGACCTTATTCGTGATCGAAGATGAATAACTGTTCGTGATGTGTGTTAAACAATTTCATTATTGTATAGAAGTGTGCAAATAATCATAAAAAACACTTAAAATATCGGAAAATCTGTGCAAGGTAGGTACAGAAATTTTGAATGCAAATCAGAGGACTGCAAGGATGGAAGCTTCTCAAAGAATTTTGGATCGTTATGATGCAGAAGGAGACTCATTTCTATGACGTATTCTCAGATGTGATGAAACGTGGGCGCACAACTACACTCCTGAAACGAAGAGGTCCAGTATGGAATGGCGATCAAAACATGAAGCAGCGCCAGTCAAGGCAAAGACTGGTTTGTCTGCTCGTAAAATCCTAAGTCTTCTGGGATGCCAAAGGAGTGGTGTACGTTGATTTCCTGCAGGAAAAAGGAAAAGTTAATGCAGCATTGTGAGCTCTTGTGAGCTCTTGAGGAAGGTTATAGAAGCCTACCGGTTGAAAAGATCCAGGAATTCAATACGCAGTGTTCTCGTCCTTCATGACAATGCAAGGCCCTTACCGCAGCTATTACCCAATCAATATTGAAGGAATTACACCGGACAGTGTAGTAGCATTCCCCCTATAGCCCTGACTTGGCGCCATCAGACTACCGGACCACATAAGACTTTCGGACCACATAAGACTTGGCTGGTGAGACATTTTCCACTACAGAAGACGTGGAAGACTTGCTGTGCAAATGGCTATACACTCGTCAACAAAACGTTTTTGAGAACCGAATTATGAAATGCCCAAAAAGTGTCAAAAATGTGTCAATTACTTCTTGGCTGTGTAAAAATGTGTCAATAATGGAAGCTATGTAGAAAAATAGTCCGCATTGTTTTTTAATTTTCTAATATCTAATAAACTGCTTTTCAAGAAGTCTCCTTCGAATTTGGTCCACCTAATACATTATAAAAGTTCTGAAATTCTAGTTGAATTTATAAAAAAATCTGTATCCATCTATCAGATACAGATATAGTTTATATTCTTGTCTTCAGTTATCTTAGAATTGTAGATTATCTTAGGGTTTAGTGATGAATCACATAAGTCTCACAAGCTTTTGCGTACATAATATATTTCTCATTCATGCTGCCCTTAATTTCATTCCATTGAAATACTTCTGTCACTGAATACAATTAAACCCTTCAGACTTCCCTAAGCAGCCCTTCAATTTACTTATCAAAATGGCTAGTTTTGTAAAAACTGTCTACTACTGAAAAAATCAATCTCAATTCCTCATGACTCTACTACCACTAGGGATCATTTTTTTCTTATTTTCAGGATGAATGTATGTGATTGCAAAGGAAACGATCACGCTGATTTCGAAAATCATTATAAAAAGTTTCTATCACACAAGGTTCAAAAGATATGAACATATTTAGCATTTGAAATAAACAAAATCCTATACTAGTTTCCGCAGGGTCATTCCGGTTATATTCCTACAAAATTTTATGAACGTGCTTCATATGAGGTAAGAACAAATTAAAAATGGAATAATGATTTGTTGGTATTATCCACAACATTGGTAGAGCGGATGAAAATGATTTGCGTTTCCCATACAACTACAACCTAAGGTTCGTTGTACAGGTGACACAACACTGATGAGCAGCTCATGGTTTGTCCTGATCACAAATACGACAGCTAAACTATAAAGCATAAGCAAGTTTTGTAATTTCATGTATTTTTTTCTTTGAAGTTTGGGAGTAAATCTTCCACGAACGTAACAGAAGTTATCGGATTGATTCACACACTTTCGATGTGAAATGACGATTTGCATTTTATCTAACCGATTCAATTCTACTAATCATGTGGCGCATTTCACTTTATATAAACCACAGAACTGGAATGTATTAACATCTGTGAGCAAACCAGACACAACCTTTACGCGCACTGCGGCTACAGTTCCGCATGACGCCGACTGACTCAGAATCTGCCACCCCAACACTTGCATACTTGTAGACTTGCGATATTGCGGTGATGCACAGTAGGAAATATGTTGGCGCGCATGACTTGTTTTATTTGCAGGCAGGTTAACGAGGCTTGGTCAGAATAATTTTACAACTATATGTTTGCCAACGTTTCGGAAACGTTTATTTCCATCATCAGGGCTTGCAACATCGTGAACAACTCAACACTATTCACAGCACCATCCTCCATCTCCGACACCTCACAAGAAATGAGGGACACAACATTACCCTCACCACACCAACACACAGCATGACTGATACTAGGTATGACTGATACTTGGCTACCGAGGATAATGAAGGGGCTGATGAAGGGGGCGTCGTCGGGGGCGTGCACAGATGCTGATGGTGCACGACGACATCATGGAGATGGAGTGGATGGAGGAGAGCAGAAACGTGCCGCCGCAGACCGCCGACGCCGACGCCAACGCCAACGCCGACGGCGCCGCCGACGCCGACTCCGACGCCAACTCCGACGCCAACTCCGACGCCAACTCCGACGCCAACTCCGACGCCGCCACCCACGGCCCTTTGGACGCAGCCGCAACTCCACCCTGGGACAGCGCTCGCTCGCACCAGCTTGCCCTTCCGTCCAGGTAAGTGGCGCTTAACGCTGTTCTCCATTTGTACCACATGTACTACTCGCCCAACTTTTCTTGAACGATGGATTGAAGAAAGGCGGGCGGAGTGGAGGTATTAGTTACAAAGTCGGCCACTAGAGTATTTACAGTAATGCTAACCTCTGGAAAATCAAAGTCAACCAGCTACGCGTGCGGCCAGGTCATCGTTCTGGGTATGCAACAGTAGGGTCACTAGATAGGAGTTTTAGGTGCCTTCCTTGTAGGACCTGGACCTGCCTCAGTTATTTCTTTAGCTAATGGTAATAAAACTGAACAGAAGTTCTCGACTAGGAAAGAAACTAGCTTCTGTTTCGCGCCAACGTAGTTTTAATCCTTGGAATGTTGTCAGTGCTCGCTGCGAGCTTTTGCCTTCAACTGTTCATAACTCAAGGGAGGGGGAAGCAAGGTCATCGTTCAAGAAAAGTTGCGCGAGTAAGATGTATAGAAACCCGAGCGCCAACAAAGACTACACAAACACGAGCGCTGACCATAATATTTTTTTTGCAAGTTACCGTTGTATTGAATACTGCGTAGATGTTACAAATAAGGAATGAAGTAATGTGCTGTTGAAGCAGAATTAGTTTTAAACAGAACAACACTATCTAAATAGCATGTATATTGAAATAAACTTTATTTAGATGGGTACACTATGACCATTCACTTTGCTTGTCTGTAGCCAAACTAAACAAAAGTGAGATCACTGTCGTAATAAGTGTTAGTATGATACAAATATCCATGTTTATTAATATAAAAAACAATCGTTTGTGTAATGCAAGTAATGTTAGAACAATCCCATGGCATACGTACTATCAACATAAGTATTAT